>PVKS010007021.1:0-75127 GCA_004027875.1 Aplodontia rufa | reverse complement strand
AGTGAAGTCTCCCAAGCTCAGAGACTTAAGGGCCGAATGGTTTCTCTCATCTGTTGATACTAGAATTTATGTTGAAGCAGTAGGACAGACGGCTGACCTAACAAAACCTCAAATTGAATGACTTTCAGTGCAACAGGGGCGAAAGCTCCCTAGGTAACTTGGAGGTGTAGGGAAGGGGATGGGGAGGGGGGAGGGTATACGAAGAACTCATAGGAGTCTGGTGATGGGGAAGATGGGGGAACCATTCCAGAAGCCGATGTTATACCTACACTAGATACCCATTTAACACATGAGTTCTTCTGGGGGAAACTGCAATAGATGAAACCCATACTAGCTTATCTATGTGTTAGCATTACCCCTGGTTATCAAAGTTTATACACATTGATTGCTACAGTTTTGACAATGTTTCCCCCTCATCTGTATCCTGTATCGCAATATACTTCTAATAAATGTGGGGAAAAAAAAGATACATGTTAGGAATACTCTTATGGTGCTAGTGGTCTTGCACTTCAATTCTCTGTCTGAGCTTCGAAAATGTATCAAAATTCTTTCCCTATTCCATCTCTGCCCAGCTTAGATATATAGATACAGATCTTCACTCTTGCAGGAAGAGATAGGAGGACAATAAATTCTCACCTACAAGAGTTAGGAAAGTGCTGACTATTTTTATATTGAATTTTCTTACCTTCAGACTAACTTAACCCATGAGACCAGATAATCTGAGAAAGAAGGACTCTGTGCAGAGCAATACTGAGAAATCACCAGAAAACCACTGTCCAACACCAGCATTTAGGATTATGAGTAAGATAGGATCTATTTTTCCATTCTGCTATCAGGTGGGACTATCAGTTGACAGTGGTCATTACATATCCTGTCAATCTCTCCGTAGAGTTTGTATCTGTAATAGGGATCCACTTCATGCTTGGAACATAACCCTTGCTGCTCTGCCACTGTGGCTTATTTTGAAATTGACATTTCTCCCCCTTTCTCTTCTTCCTCTCTCTCTGGCCCTCCACAACCTTGGTAGAAGCAAGATTGTCATTCCTCCCAATCCAAGTCAGACTCACCTGTCTTTAAGCGCACACATCATAGGAATGAAGTAATTCAGATTTCCAGATGGTGACAGGGAACAGCTGGAATGTGGTCATTGAATCACTTCTTTAAATGTAGACTTCGAGTCACTTCTGTTTCCCCAGATGGTCAGAATCACAGCTTCTGGTACAGGAGTCTCCTCTATTTGTCCTTTGCTAGCAAAACAATAATCTTCTCTTCTTTTTTCTCAAAACCTGGTCCTTATTACTGGATTGGTACTGGGACAAGGACTGAGATTTTGCTAACATTTTCAAGGACAATGCACAGCCTCCAATCTAATGATAATAATCTTCAGCTTATCTGTAGGATGAGTTTTCACAACCAGAGGGGGAATACCTGAGTGATACAGAAGAGAACAAGGCCACCACCTTATAACCAGGGTCCTGGGTCATGTGGTCATGTGCTATCCCAAACAACTTGATTTCCTGTCACTTTTTCCTTTGATCAGTCGGCTATGGGCATATCAATACATGTCTCACATTTTCAGCACTTGCTTCTCCCTTGGCTTGGATTTCCATTCTTTATCCTTGTATCTTATTTTATTGTTTGAAATATCACTGATCATTATCTGGCATATATGTTTTCCATATACTTCCACTAGGATATGATCACATGAGAACACAGAGAAACTTTAATATATTCCATCTGTTAGCATAAGAAAAAGGCATACAGCAAGTGATAATTAACTAAAAAAAAACAGATACAATTTTTCATACAAAAATAAAAATGAAAAAACCAGGTTTGAAGGTGCCCATCTATAAATTATCCCAGAAACTCCGGAGGCTCAGGCAGGAGGATGGCACATTCGAGTCTAGTCTCAGTATTTCAGCAAGATCCTGAACAGCTTAGCATCATATTATCTCAAAATTTTAAAAAACTATATAGGGGTTGGGGATTTAGCTCTGGCAGAGCGCTTGCCTAGCATGTGTAAGGCCCCGAGTTCCGTCCTCAGCCCTAAAAAAAAAAAAAAAAAAAAAAACTTAAAAACTATAAAGAACTGAGGATGTAGATAAATAGTAAAGTGTCCATTGGTTCAATATTCTGTACTAGAAAAAAAGTGATAATAGCTACTGACCAATTTAATACAGTACAAATAAAAAAAGACCCTTTCTCTTTAAAGAGGAGCTTGATTTGATTGAACAATTATCCCTATCTCTTCCAGAGACCAGTTTTCCTCTGCTGAAGGACACTTCCCTAATTTACCTTTTGACATTTGCAAACTAAAAACTTTGCCTCTGCCTCTGTTATTCATCTGTGACATAAAAAGTATCTCCATTGGGTGCCCGTGATAGTTGTGCTTTCCATGCTAACATTTATTTTGCAATATAGTTAATTAAATCTTATTTCTCCTAGTCATACAATAATTTTTATCAAACATGTTATAAATGATATTCTGTTCACTAAATATGTGTCTCATTCTTTAAATGCAACATTTAAACTAGTAAAACAATATCTATCCCAACCCAGATGTAGAAGCTAACTATAGAACAAGGTTAATAAAAAGTGATAGTGGTTCCACTTATAAAGAATGTCATTATAGCAAAACTTCCTATTTGACCTGGTGCAATCAATTTTTTTCTTTTAATATATATGAACCATATGTGGTCCTATAGCTCAGAAATGCATTTGAATGGGCTGGTTTCTTATCCTTCAGTGAGTCTCTGAATAGGATATTCAGTCCAGAATGGGAGCTGACAGTGCTTTGTATAAAACATGTACAGATTGTTTTTATTGCATCTAGAATGCATATATGTTAATATTACATCAACCATAAAAATGAAAAAGAATGTTTCTCTTCATATCTTTTGATCTAACCTAAATTTATTTTTTATTTTTGTACTGGGAATTAAATCCAGGGGTGCTTAACAGCTGAGCCACATCCCCAGCACTTTTTATTTTTAATTTTGAAATTGTTTCTCACTAAGTTGCTTAGGGCTTCGCCTAATTGCTGAGACCGGCTTTCGACTTGAGCTCCTCCTGCCTCAGCATTCTGAGTCACTGAAAATACAGGCCTACACCACCATGCCTGTTGTAACCTAGGTTTTTACATGTCATTGTTTCAGATGTGACTGGGAGACAAGAAATCAGACCATTGTTATTCAAGTCTTTTTCTTTTTTTCTTTTCTCATAGGCAATGGCATAGCAATTTATACTTCTGACAGTATCACACATGAGACTGTGCCTGTGAACAGGAACTATTATGTTGGCATCCTTTGTTTTAATGTGACAAATGGAAAAAAAAAAAGAAGTTTATATTCGGAAGCAATGTGGAATTTATTGATTCATATTATTGAGAAGTCTGGAGAAGAATGTTTTTAGATATTGTTAAATATGTGAAGAATAGTTCTAGGATTCTCTTTTCTATCCTCATCTCTCTTTAGATTGGTTCTTTATTTCATGGTACAAGAAGACTGCAGTAACTCCTAATCTTACTTCCCTCTGTAGCTTAACTAAAAATTAGATAGATATATTTCCTGGATTTCAAGGCCTCTGATCTTGCTTTATTTAGAACATTTACTTTGGAAAATTTGTCATTAGAAATTATTTCTCTTCTCTTTTTAGATACAAATCTTCTACCAGATTCTTGCTCTTTTTTTTTCAATTCAGAAACATCTTTTACAAAGACCTAGAAGCAATTCCTTTATCATGTGATCATCAAGAAACATAACATTAGTGACTATGAGCGAGAAGGAGAATAAGTCACAGAAGCATCAACTAGCAAGGACAGATGGTCTACTCCCAAAGATCAACCCATCATTATGAATGTCTTCCAGTTATTTAGCTGCTTGTAACTTGTCCAGTATAACTTTTCTTTGATAGGAGGCAACATACATTCCATGAATGCTAAAGATAAGAGAAAAAAAAATGAATGTTGTATTGCTCTTTAATTAAAAAAATAAATAGATAAAAATTAAAATAAATAAACAACAACAACAACAAAAAATAAAAACGGAGCTAGAATAGTGGCTCAGCTGTGGCGGTGCTTGCCTGGCATGCATGGGGATGTGGATTCCAACCCCAGCACCATGTACATAATGAAACTTTGGGACAGCAAAAGTCACATGAAAAATGAAATAAAATTGATTGTCCCCTTCTTTCTTTCTCTTTCTCACTTTCCCTCTCTCTTAAAAAAAACAACAAAGAGCAAAAAATCTACATAATATTCTTAGCATGGAGTTTTGATAAAGCGCTTACTATGAGGAATCAGAAGAGCAGGAGATGGAAACAGATGGGGCAGGAGTTAAAAGGCCCAAACTTTTTCTGATTTGCCAGGCTTCTTTCAGATTATGCCTTCACTGTTAAATTTTGAGGGGAATTCAGATAGCTTATAAAATTTCTAATAATTTTTTTTCATAATGATAAGAATGTATGAGAGAGGAGGAGAGCATCATATGCAGCTTTTCTCCCCCTATCTTTTTAAGGCCATAACTGCTGCTCAAAAGTAGAAGTACGAACTGAAAAGAAACAATCGAAAGGACCTCGTGTTAGAACAAACCTCTGTAAGTAACAATGCCACAAAAGAGAGAAAGGAGAGGAACTACTACTCTTTTTACAAATGAGCTCTAAGTTATTCTTTGTAATGAAATAGAATTTCTTATTTAAGCCTCAGAGTAATAAAGTAACAAGAACTAAGAAAAAATATCCATTTATAATTTTCATTTTACTGAAAGTATTTTATAAAATATTATAATTTTCTAGTATTTAATAATGTTTTACTTATGTTGTGAAATTATTAATGTGCATTGCAATTAGTACTATAAGAAAATCAAAAGATTGGCTATGTCTCCTGAGAATTTTCTAAATTTATTTTGCAAAAAGGAACACCTGTTATTATATTGATATCTAAATTATCTGTATTTAGCAAACCCCACTAATTTATTTCATTCCATATTTATCTCTCAAAGAAATATCACTTAGGTTCAGATAACAGGAGAATTTTAACATGCAATATCTTGCTGTGACAATATTAACCTTTGCAAATTTATTAGAATAAATTATATATATTTATAAAAGTTATACAAACCATTACACAATGAACAGAATTCAGTATTTCTTTTTTCATACTGGAGATTGATCACAAGGGTGCTTGACCACTAAGCCACATACCTTGCATTTTTCATGTATTGTGTAATTTTTAAAATTTTTATTAAGAAGTTGAGTTATTATACAATTATAAATGCATATAAAGTAATAATATGATATACATTTTTTTCTTAAACCAGGATTACCCCCACATCACACACATCCCAGGCTCTTGATTCTTCCATATTTTACCCCTACAAGTCATATGAACACTTAGATTGTGAATTTTTCAGAATTAAATGGTTGCATAAGTATTATTTGAATTCTCAGGGTGGTAAACAGTATGTTGCATTGTTGATTGTTAGCCTAGATTCCTCACTATCCTCCTTCTCTCTCCCCTCATCCCCACACACATATCTATGGTTGTCCTAGCTTGTATTTTCCTACACCTTTGCTGGGTCTAATATATGAGTCTGACAATCTTTCACCCAAGCCTGGGTTTTTTTTTTTTGTTTGTTTGTTTGTTTGTTTTGTTTTGTTTTATTTTTCCTTTTCAAGGCTGAGGACCAAACTCGGGCCCTTTTGCGTGCTAGGCAAGCGCTCTGCCACTGAGCCAAATCCCCAACCCCTCAAGCCTGGGTTTTGCTCGAGCTTCCACAAATGAGGGAAAACATTCGACCCTTGACTCTCTGTGTTTTGCTAATTTTGATCAGCATGATTTCTTCCATTGCCATTCGTTTACCTTCAAAGGTCTCAACAGCGTTATTTCTAATTGCTGAGTAGAATTCCATTGTGTGTGTGTGTGTGTGTGTGTGTGTGTTGCACAGGTTTTGAATCCATTCATCCATTGAGGGTCATCTAAGGTATTCCATAATTTAACTATCGTAAATGTAAATTGAGCTGCTAAGAACATAGAATTTGTTGTGTTGCTGTAATGCGCTGATGCATGAGAAAGCATTATATTACTAGTAATCAGAGAAATGCAAATCAAACCTACATTAATATTTCACTTCACTCCAGTCCAATTGGCAAAGATGAAGAATATAAACAATAATAGATGCTGGAGGGGTTGTGGGGAGATAGATATGCTAGCACACTGTTGGTGGAACTGCAGACTGGTACAGCCCCTCTGGAAAGCAGTGTGGAAACTCTTCAAAAAATTAAGAATGGTTAACCATTCGATCCAGCTTTCCCTTTTCTGGGTATTTTCTCAGAGGAGTTTCATGGTTTATATTGAGAAAGGATCTCATTCAGTTTCTAAGGGCATTGCTAAGTTGCTGAGACTGGTTTTGAACTTGCAATGTTCCTGCCTCATTATATTGAGCCATTGGAATTGCAGGCATGTGCTACCATGCCTAACTCAAGATATTTTTTAATATATCATTTAAATGACCAGGCGTGAGAAATGCAAACAACTCCTACCACAATGGAACAGTATTAATCTCCTTTCCTGTGTATAGTTTCTTCAGGAGGAAAAAAAGAGTCATGGTGACAATGTACTCACATATACATTTTAAAAAGATTTCATATAAGTAAACATTTCATCAGTATGGTGATATTATGATATTATAATAATACACATAGCATCTATGTTTCATTGATAATGTAGTTGATGATATCATTTTCCAATGTAGGAATTCTCAGCTGTGTGTTTGTTCTCCTATGTGTGATAAATTGTCTTATGTTTTTTAGTCTATGTAAGTAGAGAAGATAAAAAATGAAAGACAACCTCATTAGCAATAATTCATGCTCCGTTATGCTGTGTTCCTTTTGATGAGGGCATTGTGCTGTATATTCTTTCAGACTTATATCCTATAATACAACCATTAGAATATGAGACTTAGGATTATTAGAACGGAATCAACAGATCACACCCGTAAGTACAGTGATTTATTTCAAAGGCACTATTAGGCTTGCAAAGCTTTCAAAGACAATCACTAAAATTCTCAATCTGTGATGAAAAAAATAGCTTGCCTTTAAAAGAAATGCATTTTCAGGAGAACACAACCATTTAATGTATTTTGTAGGTAATTATTCATTGTTGAACAACAATTACAGTGCTGATAATTCTTTTCACTAGCAAGTTTTTGAAAGAAGGTGCATGGAGATTCAGAGAAAGGAATAATTTTACAGAGTTCTTTCTTGCTGTCACAGATTTGTTCGTAGCAGATATTTTATCTATATTTTAGGACTATTGAGAATTTTAATAGTATAGGACTGGCCACTGATCCACTTGCAAGATTCCTGTTGTAAGATTTCCTATAGATTTTTAATATTAATTATTAATGTAGCTCTACAAAATCCAGATGTTAACTTTGATGTAAGATTTATAGGATTATGCTACACAAATCAATCAATAGAAGGACTTTTAAAATAACAATTGGTGCCTATAATTTAAGCTCTCTTCTTTCTTCTTTCCCCCCACCACAATTACATCTTCTTTTTCATTTTTCACCCATGTTATTGCTTATTTTGTGGTCAGATCATCATTTTGAATATGAAATGTGAAGTAGTATTTCCCTTTCTTTTTTCCTTAAAACTTTCTGAGAGTGTCTCTTATCATAGTAAAATTCTTCTCACCTCAGTTTTAGAAAGTTTTTCAACATATATTCTCTCATTTCACAACTCCATTAATGCCTGTGGTGGAGATATTACTGTGTCCCACATGACAGTTGTCATAAAGGGAAACTTCAAATAATTAAATAATTACTTTATCATTTTTCTGTGGTGAAAGAAAGCTGTCTGTGCTTTTATCATTTTTGAGTATATCTTGTTTAGTTACTATTGCTTCCAGCAATGTATTTTTTATGTTCTGTGAATACAAATTATGAAATCACTCAGAGGGTCATCACATAGTAATACTCCAGACCCCTGCTGATCCTCACTGGTCATTTTTGAGGGAAAGAACAAGGTTCAACAGTGTTGGGCTAGGGTGCTGAGCATGTGTAACTCAGCCATATACTTTTTCTGCTTTATAGAGTTTCCTTTTGGGAGGCAGACACACAAAGTCCTGTTTTATCAGGTATTCTGTTAAGTTGGAAGATTATCTGTAGTTATTTACCTATGACTGGATCAATCATTTTTCCTAATCATGAGGTTAGAGCTGGTAACTTTTAAATGAGAAGCCACAAGTAATGCAGAAGAAATATGTATCTCCATATCTGTCTTATTTTATCTCTTTATTGATTCAGAACTCTGGCGGAGAAAAGCATGACTTTATGTCTTGAACTTTTTATATCACAACAATATTTCCCAAACAACCACAAAACAATATATGTGCTGCTTAGTTTATTCTTTTTTTTTTTTCTGTGACCCAGGTAAAAGACCTAAAAGGGAATCCTGAACAGGGAAGGTAGGGAATCTTAAAGGGAAGCTTATTCATTAAGTAACCATCAAAATATTGGTGATAAAAAGATGTCTGAGTGTTTTCCAACCCATAGAGTATGGTATAACATAAATTAACTTTAAAAATATTTTGAATTTTAAATGACATTAATTGGTTTGCAGAACTGTAAATAACTACAAGTTAGAAGTGGCATCAATGGAGAAGCAAACATGTGAGCTCTGACAGAGAGGAGACTATAGAATTAATAAATATCTAAGGACAAGTTCTCCAACAAGGCATACAAGACATTGGGCAAATAATTTTTTGTGAGGCCTCAGTCTATGTAAATAATTTCAATAGAAATACTAAAATCTGTGGATCTGTGTGAGAGAGTGATTTGTCATTGAAGACACAGAATAATAAGAATAGATGTTTGTTTTAGTGTAATAAGTTAAAATGGCCCTACACAAATTCTTCTTTTCCCTGGGCCCAGAAACACATTTTTCCTATTTGTTGCAGTTGTTTTCACAATTCCTAAATATTTTTATATCTCTCATTATAAGAAAAGATGTTGGGGCTGGAGCAGTAGCTCAGTGGTTGAAGACCTTTTCTGACATGTGCAAGAACCTGGGTTCAAATCCTAGCACCACATATACAACAAATTTCAGAGAAACAAAGGCCAGATGAAAAACTAAATGAATTTGATTCTTTCTTTTTCTCCCTCTCTCTTCTCTCTCACCCTCTCTTAAAATAAAGGAAGAAGAAAAAAAGATGTTGACACTATTATTAATCAAAAATTCATGTGTCAATTTAAACAATTACTGGCTAATTTCATCTCATTAAAGACGGCAGCACTATTATCAATAACAAACACATGGTTCCTAAAAATTAATTTGTATTGAAACAGGACAGATATTCTTACCTATGTAAGTCATTTCTTCCTGGTTATAAATCATTACTTATCTCATGATGCATCACGATACATTAATGTGCTACCAAATCAACTGGCTTGTACTGATTCTCCCACATGTTGCTACTTGGCTTTAGTGGTAAAGACTGAAAATGCAAATGTTTCAAAATATGAAGGAAAATGTGAAGAATGATTTATTCTCTGCAATGCTAAACTAATCATTTGGAATTTCTCAAAAGCAAATAAATATGCATCATTTAATTCTTTAGGCAATACATGATGCATTCTAAAATGTGATCTTTCCATACTTGACCACATTTATGTCTTTCACACACCCCTTTTATTTCTACAGGAAATATCCTCTCCTCACATGGCATGCTAAAAGCCAACCTATAGAGCCAGATATTTCCCTAGGGATCAGAGGCAAGAGAGAGAACATTAGTCATAAGGATCTGTAATGAGAAGAAAAGATCTGCAAAGCTCTAAGAAGTGATAGGTATGACCTCTTTCAGAGGACTACTTGACATATGGCAGAGAAACTACAACCCTGGTAAATTGACTGTCATGAATGCCAGGGGTAGGACTTACAGGAAAAAGGATACTGCCATAACCAATTGTTTTATAATCCCTGTACTCTTACATGTAAGAATACAGAAGACCAAGAGTCAGGAGCTTTAAGTTGGGGTTGACTGATGGGGTATAAATCAGAGGATTTTTTTGGTTCCATATCTAAAGTGACTGAATGTTACCCCAAATCAGAGTGTTATCACTATTCCAGTTGTCCAATTTCAGGTGATTCTGTGGAATTAATAACAAACTGGACTGTGAGAGGTATCTGATTTTCAGGTCATAATCTGGATACTGCAATCCATTGGTTAGCAGGTCAGGGTTGTTTGGGTATCTGGTCAAACCCATGTTGGAGGATGTGATTTGAAAGCACCTAAAGGAAAAAACAGTACTAGTGTCCAGACATAATCTCTGGTATTACCCAGATCCCAAGAGAGAATCCTTCATAAAAAGTTTTTCAGAATTTCTGAAGGTATGAGGGAGACCCAAGTCACACATGACTAGCTTGACTTAAAACCCCAACGCACTCACACACGCACATGCACATACACACACACACTCACATGCATATACTAACTTAATTTTTAATCCTAAATATGTGATTTATGAAATGAGAGAATGTACCGAGTTAGCTAATGTTTAAATGACCTTTTTAAAATCTTTACTATAGAATAGCCACTTGGCAACTTTGCTGGTAGGGATGCATTAAGTGGATTTCTGATATAATCAAGCCTCATTAAAAATATGAATTCAGCTTACCTCAGAAGGCAAATGATACTGAAAAATGTCACGTTATTTTTATGGACTCTAATATTTTGGGAACACCCACTTCAGTGAAAAGAAAAAGAATATCATGAGGTAGATTGAAAGAGTTCACTCAGAGTTTGATTGGAAAAATCCACTACACAGGAAGAATGTTGTTTATATATTGCAGACCAAGAGACATTGCAGTCTGAGAAAGAATAAAGCACAAGATTACAGTAATGAAATAATATGCTTTGTTGTATCTTTTGTGATTAAGCCAATGAATTACTGTCCATATTTTGTATAACTATATGCTTGCTTGACTGTATTTTTACAAATTTGAAGGATTCACATTTTGGTCTTGGGATAGCACACTAGTAACTTACAGGAGATGAAATTGTGTATTGTAGAAGAAATGCTATTTAGCATCACTAAAATGCAAAGTAAAAGAAAAAAGAAATCACTTTAGAGTATCACAGTAATTGGGCAATTACGTCCTTTAAGCATTTTTATTATGCTCCTGAGAGACTAATTGCTACCATTTTTACAGTGAATGGATATAGTCATTACACATTTGAAGACTTCATCTGCTATTCATCTTTCTTTTGTGAATATATAATATATGTATAATATAAACATGGGTACAATATATATGTACATATATATGTGTATGTGCATACCTTTGCATACACATATATGCATATGTGTTTATTATATGTATACACAGAAATAATTGCATATGAACAGCATCATAGTGTTATTTTTGATTAAAAACAAAAGTGTCAGCTACTTGGCCTTGTTTCTCATTGCCTTATTGGTCAGACCATCTACAGTATAATGTCAAAATGTATTGGTTGAATAGGCTCCCACTGTGTCTATAAAGTACAGTATATGAAAAACATTTTGGCAAATATTTGTAGTTCAATTGCTCATACAGATAAGTAATTATTTTACTCATTAATTACTTTATCTTGTTTTTTTTAAATGCATTCAGAACTGGCAAGAAATTACATGAAAATGAATTAGCTCACCTTGTTATCTCCCCTGGGTACCTACTGCAAGAGGGCATCTCAGACTGGATTTCTGTGCCTATTTAAGTATACATTAGCTCAGTGGGGCTGAAATGATGGCTCAGCGGTTAAGGTGCTTGCCTGGCATGGGCAAATACTCATGTTTGAACCCCAGCAACACATACACAGTGAAGTGTTGGAACAATGAGAGCTACATGAAAAACTAAATAAAATAGATTCTCTCTTTCTCTCTTTCTCTCTGATCCCCTCTCTTAAAAAAAAAAGTATTAGGTCAGAAACTTTATCAGAGATGCTGGTACCAGGTGATTTCAAATTTTGGAGAATATTCAGACTTTACTGGTTGAGTATTCCTAATCTGAAAATATAAAATTCAAAATTATCCAAGTCCATTTTTGATTTCAGATTTTTGGCTTAGGAATGTAATATAACACATTTTTTTTTTAGAAATGCATATTTCTGGGGCTGGAGTGGTGGCTCAGTGGTTATGGCACCTGCCTGGCATGCAGGATTACACAGGTTCAAATCCCAGCACTACACACACAACTAAGTGTCTGAGCAACAGAAGCCACATGAAAAACAAAGTAAAGTTGATTCTGTCTTTCTCTCTATATCTCTCACTGTCCCTCTCTCTTTGAAAAAGATAAAAAAGAAAAAAATGCCTATTTCTGGGAATGGAGCAGTGACTCAGCTATTGGAGCACTTGCCTAATGTGTGCAAGGACCTGGATTCAAACCCTAGCACAACATATACAATTAAGTGTTGGAGAAACAAAAGCCAGATGGGAAAATAATTTAAAATAAAACTTATTATCTCTCTCTCATTTTCTCCTTTAAAAAAATAAATGCAAATTTATGTTTGAAAGTTTACAAAGATACCTGGTTCTCTAGTATAAATAAGTTCATATCAAATACAGAGACAATAAAAATGAAGCACACATAGATATCTTTGGTTGCCCTTCAGAAAAGTGTATACACCCTTGTAATATAAGATTTACTAGTCTTTTGGGGATTAGGCTCAATGGCCACAGAAGTTACATTCTTTGTATTTCAAGTGGTATTATAATTACCTTTAAGTTTAAGTTTAAACAATGTACATTCCTATTGGTCCCTGGACATTGCTAAGCAAGCTCCTTCGTGATTTAGCCTGTAATCCTAATGTTTTAAAAGTCTACTCAAGGGGCTGGAGTGATGACTCGGTGGTTACTGCGCTTGTCCGGCATGCGCAAGTACACGGGTTCAAACCCCAGCAACCCATGTACACAACTAAGTGTCAGAGCAACGAGGGCCGTGTGAAAAACTCAATAAAAATTGATTCTCTCTCTGTCTCTCTCTCTCACACTGTCCTTCTCTCTTTAAAAATAAAAAGAATAAAAATTTAAAAAAAAAGTCTACTCAAAGTAGTTCTTTGTTAATTAAGGAAACATACTAATTGTATCTAACGAGAAGACCATTTGGACATTAATTTTTTCAAACTATCAAATTTATTCATTCAACACTTTTGGAGAGTCTACTATATACCATAGTGATAGGATGCTTGCAATTCAGACAAGACATTTGTCATCATAGGTATTTGCATACATTTATGTTTCAGGGCTCCGTGAAAGAAGAATTGCATAAGTAGCTCTGTATGGAACAAATGTTGAAACAGAGGTGAACAGGTAAGGACTGTCACTTAAAATGATATATAGATAAAATGAGATAATTGAGGATATATTTTCAAATGCATTAAAACTATGATCAATTAAGGAAAAACAACACTATGGATCATTTTATAGGTAAGTCAGCTGTAGTTTTCTGAAGAATGTGCATTTTTCTGCTAACTTTTAAAAATTTTGCTAATCTTAGAGTACCATACTGTATCACCAACTACTTGTCTGTTTATTGGTCATTCCATTTCTACTTTCATATTCAATCTCTGTAGATCTCATTTTCTATCCATCTTTCTTCTACCATCCGTTAACACTTACTCATCTTTCATATCAGTGAAATTTCACAGATGCAGTAATTTTTAATAGGCTCTTACTTCAGGAAGCCTGCTTTAAAATTATGATGATCCTAGAGATGAACACTTCATATAGGTACAGAAATAAGAAGCATTTGTTGGCACATCCCACCTATACTATAAAGGTTGTATTATGAAAAAAGGAATGAATATGTAGGTAGGTGAGCCAGTAACATGACATAAAAATTTGTTTGATCTTTTTAAAAGCATAATTCATATTATATTCATAAAAAGGAAGTGAATTATCAAAACAAATCCAATCCTGTGTGTCAGCTCTCCAGAATGTGTTAGTTCTAAAATCTTCATTTCAAAATATGACAAACTGAAAATGTTGTTATGGTTGCATCTTTTTCTTTTTGCCTTTGTCATTTATTTGTCTCTAAAATATCATGTGAAGATTTTGTATTTTTCCCTCAATAATTGCTTTGAAAAAACAACATGATTTTCAGTGTCTTTACCTAATAAAGATAATGAGAAAAAGGAAAATGCAAATGACAATAGCTGATGCAAGAGTGAATCATCCAAATGCCTGATTCCCTTGATTAAACCTGCTGATGCCATAGAAGCAACTATTAGCGTTCTGACAGAATGTGCCAGAGCACATTGTCTCTTTCAGTGTCTCTTGACTTCTCCTTCTTTCTCCTCTCCCCTTCCCACTCCTTCATTTATGACAAAATAATTGTGCTTGAAAGTACTAATTCTTTCTGAGCACTATGTTAACAACATCAAAACTCATCACAGTTGGATATTTTGTTGACTTGGAAACAACCACAAATGAATAGATGTAGTTCTTGAACATTGACTATTTCCCTTCTGTTGCATATACAGAATTTTCTTTTCTCACTGGTAACTGGGATTGCGCAACTGTATAATAACTAAGAATGAATGTGAATTTTTTTTCATAACTGTCAGGCATTTTTTTTAATTCCAAAGAGCCTTATGGGAAAAATAAAGAGAGTGCAAACCACACAGTAAAAGAGATGATTTGTTTCCCAGACAAGTCTTCCTTCTCCACCCAAATAATAATAATAACAAAATATCCAAAATCTTATATTGAAGGGCTTAAAAAATTTTATGTACAGTATTTCATTTACTTAAGCTTTAGTCCAATGTTCCAATTCCTTTTGAAGATATTAAATCTCTTTGTTTTTATCTCTTTAGCTTAGAGCAAAGGTTATTACATATTTTACATGTTTGTATATATTAACACATTGTCAAAACTTTATTTTCGGGCTGGAGCAGTGGCTCAGTGGTTTCGGTGCTTGCCTGGCATGCACAAGGACCCGGGTTCAAACCCCAGCACCACATACACAACAGAGTGTCCGAGCAACGAAAGTCATATGAAAAACTAATAAAATTGATTCTCCCTTTCTCTCTCTCACTGTCCCTTTCTCTCTCTTTAAAAAAAAAAAAAGCTTTATTTTCCCCAAATATACAGTTATAAGTTTGCATGCAATATAACTGGGAATTTTATCTATTTGTGCATTATTTTTCTATTGATGCTATCCCAAATAACATAAACTCTGTGTATTTATACAATGCCTATTTACTATTTGGAAGCATTGGGTGTTAGACATTTAAAATGGTTCTTATTGGGGGTAAGATCAGGTGTTAGCAAGACTGTGTTCCTTCTGAATGCAGCAATGGCAGTTGAATCTTTCATATGATGTATCGCTGTGCTACTTATTCTTTTGTGTACCTTTTCCACATTTATTGAATCCTTGTGATTACATTAAATCACTCAGATAATCAGCACATCATCTCTATCTCAAAATGTCCTGAACAGTAAACTTTGTTTCATTTTTTAATCACAATGCCATTTGCCATGTTAAATGAACTATATACAGGTTTTGGGAATTAGTTCACAGCAAACCTTTGGTGTCTTTTGTCTGCCTACCACTGTGAATAACGAAAGGAAATCTGCAGCTACACAAACATGTATACATCTATGTACTCATACACATTTTGTACAAATATACAAATATTTGGTTTGGGAATCTGTGATAGGAATTTCTAAATGGTATGGACAATCTGAGCAAGAAATCACAAATTCATTTGTCTTCATCAGGTCATAATATACATTACAATTTTATGTTTTTTTCATATCCTTTTACCTTCTGGTTTTCACAGTAATCCATAGAGTTGCCATGCAGATTTGACTACATTTTGCTGATTAGTATTCACATATAAATTTTTAAATGTTTCCAAAATATTACTCATTTTACAATAGTCTACCTACTATCAAATTGTGCCTCTCCAATACATAGGCAGAAAGCAAATCTTAATTTTAAGGACTTCCATTGATTTCCATTGATACATGATTTAAGTTTATTTATCACTGTGTTCATTGTACATTAGTCTGACTCAGATAACTTACTTATGTTTGACACTGAAAAAAGTGTGGCCATAAGAAGGCAAATTACATAGGCATTTTCCCCACTTAGGGATTAGCCTGACATGTTAATGTCCACACAGTTCTTGCACATTATTAATACTCTTTTTGTTTAATAATGCCTTCATAGAACATTTTAGAAAGTAAATAAATGTATTTCACGTGTATCTTTCACTTGAAAGCAAGTTATGCACTATGTCTTTTACTTGAAAACCAGTTATTCCTCTTTTTTTTTTTTTTTGAGTAGGTCATGGTTAGAATAAAGAGTGGACAAAATGTTTTATTGGACCCATGAGATTCGACCTGTGGTTCTGGATTTTGAATAATGAAGTAGGTGACTAGACTATAGCATCAGGGCCATGAGCTGCAGGTGAAGAAAACCTGGCAGCAAACCAACTTTACAAATTTAGGAATAGTTCCCAAATCTCTCACACAAAATACACTGCTTCTTGGAAAATGAAGGAATATAGTGCTTTTCTTGTGCAGTCACTATAATGATCAAGGAGATAATTCTTACAAGAATAATCCCACAGAACACTGTTTCCTCCTCTGTGATCACTTTGCTTTGGCTGTTTTCCTTCCACCACCTCTAACATGCAAAGTGTTATGAAATCCTCAGTTTTAACTACTTTAACACCATGATAGGCCTCATGCACGTATTATATTTTAATGGATATTTGTTGAAATGAATAGATGTTCAAAACTTTTCACTTTGGAAAATATTGAAATTCCAATTAAAATAATGTTGTATTCAAAAATATAACAATTGTGAGGATCGATCAAATTATGGTAAGAGTGATCACTAAACAATATAAGATAGGATGCTTCTGGGTCTCTGTCTTGTTCTATCTGTGGGTCTCTGTCTTGTTCTGTCTGTAAATATGAATGGATTTGGAGAACAATTAGACCCATGCTGAGCTCCACCCTTATGATCCAGATGTCTTTACTATTTTTACGGTTAGCCTACTCTCGGCAACTGTACCCCTTCCTAAGGGGACACAGTAGGTTCACCTCCCAGGAACGAGTACTTAATCAATGACTGATAGGGGTATAAATACCTCAGTTTCCTTGCCTCAGATCCAGAAAGCTCTGAGGTATGGATTTCATTGTTCTGAGCTCCCTTGTGAGATTGGAACAAATTCACCCTCCATGTGACTTGATGTTCTACTGTTCTTTATTCTTTTTTCCTTCCTTAACCACCCATTTACTCTCCTGCACTTTTACATGAATACCTTTCTCAGCAAGTTTCCCTTCTCAGGCAAATTCAGCTTATAGTAACTACTCTATATCATGTTGCTTTGTTTCCATGTAACCTGCCACAGGACATCATATATGTCTTTTTGGTGATTTGTTTGACCCTAACACCAAATTCCTCATTCTTTGGAAAGCTGCCTTGCCAATTCCTAAACTTCATGCTGATATCTTCCTTTGCAGATGCTTTTCCCAAATATCTCCATGGTAACTGTGCAAAGAACTGATTACAGTGTAATATGCTACAAGTGGCATCCCAGAAGCAGCGCAATGCAGTATTTAAGAGAACTGGATCTCAAGTCAGACTGTTTAAATTCCAGCTCATCTACTTATGAGCAATGTAAATTTGTTAAGATGCTTAATTTTTTATATCATAATGCTCGTTTCTTTTTTTCAGCAAGAATTATGATAGTTTCTACCTAGTAAAATTGCTGTATGGATTAAATTAAATAACCTGTGTAGCTTGCTTAGGACAGTAACAGACATGCAATTTATAATGTTAGAATGTCATAAGTATAATACAGAAACTAGGTGCAAAAGTAGGTGGAGTGTTTAGGGAGATGAAGAGCTTTTATTTTAACTGAGCAAATGGAAAAATTGAATTTTTTATTGTATAAACAGAGAGAACTATGAAAGGTAAAAATTTAGGAATGGAGTAAGAACAAGAATGCAAAGTCGGTGATCTTATGTGTCAAAAGGGGAATACAAAGGAGAGTTCTCTGTTGATGACGAAATTAGGAGGTGGAGACATAAAATTAACTCTTAAATAAACAAATCCTACAATAGGAGTATCGGGAGAAGAGAAGGAATCAGCAAAAGAGATAAAGTGCTGCCAGTAGATAATAAGGCCACAAATTAGTGAAAGCAGAGTAAAATCTACATACCGTTTTTTTCTCATTTTCCAACCTCTGTGTGCACCACAATGCCTAACACAAACTAGAAGTTTGAGTAATAGTGAATTTTATTGTGATTGCCCAGACCACAGTTGCTGGATTTTGCTCTTATTGCTGAGTGTCATGTTATATTTTGAAAATAAATAAGAAATACCTACATTAGTTTGCATGTTCATCTTCTGCTTTTAACTAGGTCTGAAACCTGGTTTACCTGCCAATCTACCTCAAGTATCTATAATATCTATAATCTAGGAAAGACCAAACCAGAATATACCTCCTAAAGAGAAATCTAAACAGTTTTTCCCCTGGCCTTATGCAGATATGTTACTTTTTCTGCAAAGTGTCCACCTTAAGAAATGTTCCCCAGGGAATCTTTTCATTGAAGTTCTGTACAGGTATTGGAAGTGGGGGATGTGCTAGTGAAGGTATCTTAATATCTATCTGGACAGAAATATTTCAAATACTGATACTCTGACAACACCAACGGTTCCATAATTTTTGATGGAATTTATGCTCAGTGCTTTATAGATGATATATTCCCTTGGGGTGGCCAGGCACAAGCTTGGAAATTCACCTAAGTTAGGTGACCTCTAATCTCAGATCTCTTAGGCATATAGCAGGAATGCCCAAAAAAGATCTGTTTGCAGCATCACCATCTACACCATATCCCCTGTCTTTGGACAGGGTGCAGACCTGTGATGATTGTCTTTGGAGGTCTCTTATTAAAGTAGCCACCAGAACTTGTTACCTGCTAGTTCCATCATTTGGATAATAGCCTCATCCAGTGCTGGGATGGTCCAGAACTGAGGTGCTGGGGAACTGGAGATCTGAATCATGAGAAGCAAGTGCAACCCAGAAAGAAAGGAAGTCAGGGACTACTACAGGGCAGAGATGGGTTGTATGTGGTGGAATTCTGGGTAGTCCTTGTTCTTGGACCCCTTATCTGTCACAGGAACACCTAAGACTCTGACTTATCATTAAATGTTAATATTAAAGGAAAATTTATGAATAAACATCTGAGTAAATAATCTGTATAAACTAATAAAAATAAAGATAATTTAATATAAACAGGAGCCTTGGATTTGAAAACATTAAAAGCTTTCCTGGGACTAAATTTAAAATTTTCTGGATTTAAAATATTATTTCTTTAATTCTACAATATGTACTTTATCTATAGCTATAAAGCAACATATGAAAACATAAAAACAATCCAGAAGAAAGGTAACGCTTAACATGAAATGACTAGAGCAGAAATGCATTTAATACATCAAATAAGTGAAAGGAACAGTTGTTGTTTTATTAGAGTGCTTCTAAAAGCCATTAGACTCCATAAAAAGACGGTTAATTTCTTAAGTGTGTGGAGACGTATGCACTACAGAAAGTCCAGGCAAAGCTTCTTCAACCACTTTCCTAATGCCACTCTTATTCTTAAATAGATTAAGTTTAGGATAATACCAGGGGCTTAAAAGCCATCTATTACATTCTCTTAGCTCATAAGATTAAGAGTTTTCCTTAAGATAAAAAGAAGATTATTCCAAAGTATTGGGAATATATTTGGAAATGAAAGAGTTATTCCTGTCATAATTTCTGTGCGGATTGTACCTCAGTCTGACAGGTCTTACTGGATATTTCCTATAGTTGTCTTTGTATGTCAAAGATAATTTCAAAAGCAAGCTCTTTGTAGTAAGGAAGAATAATAAGAAATTGCCTCCAATCAATTTTGAGGAACGACAACTAAAAAGCATACTGAAATCAAAATGACTGATGACTAGAGGGAAGAATATAGGAATGGGTCTGCTAGAAAAGTCTTTCATTATGGAGGGCCTCAAAATGGGTAAATATTAGATCTGCCATGAAGGGCAACTGGTTACCTAATTTGGTCTATTTCCTCTTTCAAGTGCTCAAATGTGGCAAATAGGGTAAAACTGAAGAAACAATTTTTGCAAATGAGGGGTGGAAACATGGTGTGGTGGGCCCATCTAAGCCAAATCTGTAAAAAGAAAAATGAATTGGAGGCTGGAGCAGTGGCTCATCTCTTGGAACTCTGAGGACCTGGGTTTGAACGCCAGTAGCCCATACATAATTAAGTGTTGGAGAAACAAAGGCCAGATGAAAAAAAAAAATAAAACACACATTCTCCCCCCCCCCCTTTCTTTTCCTCTCTCTTAAAAAAAAATGAATTGGGCATCAAAAAACTAAAATTCAACTTTTAGGAGAAATAATCTTGTGTCCTCATCAAATGCTATGAGGTAAGACTCAAACTTAAGGTACAAAACTCATACAGACTAAGAGAACCCATATGGAAGCTCTATGTGAAAGACTGAAAGAAGCAGGCAAGGGATGAATCTCTGACAAGGCAACGAAATTTGTCAAGGTTCGAAACCTCAACATCATTCACTTGTGGGTATCTGGGACCCCGCCAATACAATGGGACAATAAAAGAGCTTCATACTTGCAGCTGGAGCAGTGGCTCAGCAGTATTGCACTTGCTTGGCATGCGTAAGGACCTGGGATGGAACCCCAGTCCCACATATACAGCTAAGTGTTGGAGCCACACAGACCAGATGACAAAACTAAATAAAATTGATTCTCTCTCTTTCTCTCTCTCTCTCTCTCTCTAAAAAGGAAAAAACCGAGCTTCATACTACTGTGGATCTCAAAATATATGCTGTCAATTTTGTAAATATTGGCTAGGTATCTAGGTTGGACTTATTTCAAAAGAGATTGTATCAAAGTTTGGAGTAAAAGAAAGCCACGTCCAATACAAACTGGCACTTACGTGTGAGTCAGGGCTAACATCAGAATACCTATAGCTTTCTGTGGCACATAGGGCAATTTTACTCTCACCTTTGGCAACACATTAAAAACTAGACCACAAAGGACAACCAGACATTATAGTCAAAATAATTAACAGAATATTCTGAATAACTCACTTAGCAAAGGCTTCCCCTTCTTGCGGGTGCAGTAGAGTTCTTAAACATTTCCTGGCATCGGGTCACATGCTATTGACATGGAGGATGGTGACCTTCAAGAGCACTTCCAATGCTGAAATTTTATAATTCCCTAATGCATTAGATGCATGGCTCTCTCTTCCCTTGCCCTGGTCAGAATATGTTTTCTCTCTGACATACTAAAATATGAAATGGTAATCATATGGACAGTCACTGTCAAAGCCTCCCCGGAGAATCTGGCCATCACAGAAGCAGCTGCCCTCCTGACTATATACAGAAGCTGATCAAAGCTTAAATGATTCTGCTTGGATCATTTTATTTATTCATTTAGCTGTCCTTGGCTCAGGTGTCTCATGAGCCAAAGGGTGTGGGATGGATCCCTGTGGACAAGGCTATGTGGGAAGTTAATCTTTCCACCTAATGGGAAAACCTGGCTTCTGCTCGCCCACTTTATTAAAATTAAGGTGATAGGAGGGCAGCTAAACTAAAACAAGGCTTGTCTAAGTAGCAGCTTGGTGAGGCATCCCAACTCCCTAATGGGATAAGGACAAAGTGTACTTTACTGGATAAATGTAACAAGTCTGTGGTCAGCCTCTTGGAATGTGAATCCCAGCTCCATCTAATCTAGTTATATAATATTTGGCAAATTGTTTAGACTCTCTAAAAGTCAGTATATCCTCTTGAAAATGGAAATTAATTATAATTTCTTCTTTATGGAATGTGAGACAAAATTAGTAAATACTTCCACAGTGCCTGGTGCAGAACATACATTTATTTATTGCTGATGTTTATTATTTTTACTCACACATGCACCTATTTATGTCCTTCGTAATTAAGAGTTGAGGACATTTTGAATGTGGTGATGCTCACTTAGGATACACCTAAAGAAAATCTATAATATTATATATCTCTGCATATAAGTTCATATTGCCTTGTTTTAGTGAACTTTCTTGACTGGAAATTTGGTTCCTCCAGTAGATTATAAACACCTTGGAGATTAAAGAGCCCTTATCTGCTACTATGCTTAACAGTAAAAAATATAAGTAATTTGGATTTTTTGTTTATTTTCAGCAGTGCTGAGCCTTGAACCCAGGTCCTTACACCTACTAAGCTCATGTTCTACCACTGAGCTATATTTACACCAACAAAAAGTTGTTAAATCAGGGAGTTCTGGTGGGTAATTCGTTTAGTAGCACTTTTCTACATAATTAAGAGTAATTTTCCTACATAAGTGATAGTAATTGAGGTTAAATAATATAAATAACAAAGTCTTAAGAAAAAAGTATTGTGTATTCTACTAGCCTATGGGGAAAATATGATTATGAAAACTACACTTTTGGAATAAGAATGAAGGACTAAGTAAACATGAAGTGCATCATAAATGCTAAAACATGCAAAACTTACTAAAGAATGTTTTGAGTACACTCTCCCTTCTCAACATTATACATCATTATGCATTATAACTTAATGTTGCTTTCACTAAACACCCTGCTTCTCTGAAAAATGACAAAATTACAAGGTTAAACTCCCCGTGTGGAGCAGATCTGGTGATGTGTGCTAATTAACAATTTTTTTTAATTAGAGCACTAAAAAAGAAGGAAATGGAAAAATGTCCTGCCTGGTTTTCAATTAGTGTATTTTCCTCCTTGCCATTTGTTCCCAATTATTTATTTTGCCTAAATCTTACATTTCCTTCCCTTGCTGAGTTTTTTCCTTAATGTTATTTAAATTAACCTCTTATCTTCTGCTGATAGTGAGACAACAAGCAGTTTACCTTGAGAAACTAAATAACTTCATTCATGAATAGCTGAAGTTATTCATAGTCAGTCCAAACGAAATTGCAAATGATTGTGTGGTGGAAATGCATTTTATTTCTGTAGCATTTTCATTACGTTGAGCATTGAATCAAATTGAAAATCAAAGAATAAAACTTGCCTCATATAAGAAAAAAGTGTTTTTATTGCAGCAGTATTACCCCCTTTTCTTGTCATCTTTTTGATTAATATAAAATCATGTACTGCTATACATAAATGAGGATTGATGACATTGCAAAGCTTGTTAACAATGACTACTTTCTTCATTTGAAATCAGCCAACATTTACTTCCTTTTTCAGGTCTACATTTTTGACACATTCCTGTTATTTAAAAGGAGAATATTAGGATGGGAAGGTCTCCGAAACTGGCATCATATTTGGTGTTTTACATTCTATTTGACATAATGAACATTTTCCCCTCTTTTGCTGAAATCAGCACTAGGAAAAATCAAATACAGCAAAGTCTTTTAATAGTTTAAAATTGCCCCTGTCATTATCTTGTCAGTTACGTGAGACCTTGAGTGTTCCGGGCTAAGGAAATCTTTCAATGCAAATGTGTTAGAAGCACTGTTGAGGAAAACTATTTTTAAAGCCTAAGAACTTTAATCATTAGAAAATTTATGGGTACCAAAAGTGTTACTGAATGATGGCCAAAAAGCATTGTGATACTGATTTCCCATCATGGCCAGTCATGGGCAGTTTTGGTAGTGTGGTCATTCCAGTTGATTTTATTTTTATCAGCTCAATATTTTGCCTCGTTTCAACCCTTACATTTAATGATTATTTTCTTCTTCTTCTTCTCCTTCTTCTTCTTCTTCTTCTTCTTCTTCTTCTTCTTCTTCTTCTTCTTCTTCTTCTTCGTTTTTAAGAGAGAGGGACATTGAGAGAGAAAGAGGGAAATAATTTTACTTAGTTTTTCATGTAGCTTTGGTTGCCCAACACTTCAATGTGTATGAGGTACTGGGTTTGAATCTGCATCCTTGCTCATGCCAGGCAAGCTCCGTAAAGGCTGAGCCATGGCTCCAACCCTAATGATCTGTTCTTAAATTCACATTTCTGTTAAAATATGGATTAACCTTCTTTCTTTCAGTCTAATAGTGCCACCTTTGTTATAATTAATAGGAAGAAAAAAAGTCTGAGGTAGAGTGAAGATTTGTCCTTGATTATTTTTTTGAAAACATTACAAGCTATGTGAACTTAGGCAATTTTCTTTTTTTAAATTTTATTCAGAAATTTTGTTTATTGAACAAACAAATTTCTAATGAAATAATATAATATATATATAAATTCTGAAAATTAGATTTACCCCCAAGATCGTCCCCCCAATTATCCACCCTTATCCCTCTCCCACTCCTCCTTCCCAATACATCTCTACAAATGCCTTAGGTTGTATGACATTATACCTTATCTGGATTTAAAACATGATAATAGACCTTCTTTCTCAATGGCCAGGATCTAGCACCAGCCTCCACAGACGACTGAAGACATTCGACCCATGGTTCTCTGGGTCATGCTGATTTCACTCAGCATAATTTTGTCTATAGTCATCCATTTCCCTTCAATTCCCTCACTGGATAAATGGATCCAAAAACTGTGGTACATATATACCATGGAGTTTTACTCAGCAGTTAGGCAATTTTCTTACCTTTTCTAAATCCCAGTTTCTCTACCTGGCAATACCATCTTCTCAGTAAATTATAATATTTATAGTCTCTCTGAGTCTGATAAAAATCCAAAGCTCCATTTTGATTTCCTTACTTTTGAAAAAAAATATAATATTCTCCAATTAATTTGAGATCATATTACAACTATCATTTCTTTAGCAATAACTTAACAAATTGATATTTTAAAGTAATTCATATTCTGCTTCTATAATTCCAAATTTAGAAAGAACAATTTATACTTCAACACCTGAATGCTGTCTTAAAATTCAAATATGAGTATTTTTATTCCTGTCAATATGCTTCTCAATTCTTTCCTGTTGGTTAATAACATTATCATTGATTTTTGCCAATCCTTAAGGGAAGGATTTCATGGTATTGGTTTTCCTTTATTTCCAAACTTCATGTCCTGTCTTTGTTCCTCTTCTGTATGTTTTGAGAGACTGCCTCCATCTTTACAACCAATGCTTGGATCTTGTAAGAGTTCCATTAAATTTGAGTCTAATCTAGAGAAATACTATTACAAGTACCCATCTTTACCTCATTGAATTTGATCTGTATTCAATCCTTGGTTCACTTTGCCAGTTCACGGTTTTCATTATTATTTTAGTCTTTAATGCCTATTGTCAATAACCATGTCATTTTTTAACTTCTGAGGACAACCATTTCATAAAACTTCAATATATTCATTTAAGAAATTCCTTTTTATGTGTCCCAGGGACTGAGAGAAAGATAAACAAAATATAATGTATATTTAAAGAGCTGATAGTCTTTTATTTTCTCTTTTATTGCTTCTTTTAGTTATACATAACAATAGAATTTATTATGACATTTTTAAAGCATGGGATATAATTTGTTATAATTCTCTGTTGTATATTCATTTATGTATATAGGAAAGTTAGGTCAGATTCATTTCACTGACTTTCCCTATCCTATCTTTTTTGACTTCCTTTTATTTCCGTTTGCCTGTTCTACTGATCTTTTCTTCGATTCTTTTTTTTCCCTACCCTTTATTTTTGACTAGCTTCCACATATCAGAGAAAACATTCTAAGGAAGACCAGTGATATCTAGAATATCAAAATAAATGTAGGAATTACTAGGGGAACACCTAGCATAGAAGATTGAACTGATCATTATTAATAGAATGTGATTTTTCATTGTTGAATGATATTTATTTTCTGTTTTTCATATCCTTTTCTAAATTAAGATTCCTTACTCCGCAGAACCATATGCTTTATCATATTTTATGTTAAGCTATCTTTGGTTATCTACTATTAACTAAATATTGTTGAAGAATTACATCTTTCTGTATATTCTCCCTGATTGCAATCCCTCTCACAATAGGTTGGAAAGGTTTGAAGTATAGACATCATGGTACTCTGTTTTCTTAGTTAAAGAAAAGAGCTTAAGACAGCCTTTTTGTAATCAATTATTGAGTACTTTCATTCCTCAAATAATTTAATAGTCACAATATTCTTAAGAAATAATTTTATAGAACACAGACCAAGTTTGTAAAAAATGAAAGTACTTGTTCAAATTCAACCAGGTAATCTATCTTAGACATGAAATTCAAATCTAGGTCTAGCTGATGATAGTTTTCTCTTAAACCCAATCTGAGCTTCCTGACCTCACAACCCTGTCTATTCTACCCTTTTTTGTCTAAGTCCTATTAAGTTCATATCTACCCTCTTCAAGCATCCTGACATCATTAAGTGCCATTGATTTCTCTGTTCTTTCACTACATGAGTTTGTATTATTTGACAGATTTTAGGGAGATTAGTGAAGACTAAAAACATTTGGAAGAGACTAAAAGCAGGAGTGAACCTGGAGTAATTCTAAAAACTGGGTGTGTAGAGGGAGAGAAATGGAGCAATCAGGGTTCCACCCATGAAGCACAAAGGTAGGTGTCAATTTTGGGTGAGATGTAGGCTGCCTGCCACACCTGAGGCTCCAAAAAACCTTCCCCAAAGACCTCCACAGAAAAATGAAGAATTTTCAACATAAAGAATCTGGGTAGAATAGACCACTGAAATCCAAGCACCGAGATTGAGATCAGAGTTCAAAATGTCTAAAGAAGATAGTTCTCACATTAAGATAATGCAGTCTGCACACATCCCCAAGAATACACCTGGACACACACGTGTACTCCACAGTAGGAAGAACTGATATATAAACTCTGTCCTGTTTGACAGATTCCACACTGTAAATACATCCACCAGAGAAACAATGCCCCTTACTCTTAAATCCTTACTTTTCCATACCTCTAAAATAAACAAAGAACATTCTTCAAGGGGTGATAAAAGCCAAGAAGCAGAGAAGAGGGAATGAAAATAAGACAAAGCAGGGCTGAAAATGCTCCATCTTCACTTTGGTCTTCAGGACCTGAGTCACGCCTGAGCCAAGGAGCATTTACAGAGGAGAAGTGGATTCTTCTCCTGAACTGTACCTTTTAATGTCTGAATAAATAGCACTTTTTGCTCATCATTAGTGGTGGCCCTGAACACTGAAATTATATCCAGATTTCATCCAAGTTTAGAAATTAAAACTGTAAAAGAAGAAATTTAAAGAGCAATGGTAAATAAGAAAACAGCTTTCAGCTCAATACCCATTTTCTTGTGTTTATGAGGGAATTGGATTAAAAATTTTAGATCTCTTATTTGAGATGATGATTCAAAGTTTTGAATTATTTTTTTCTTTTTCTTTTTGTTTTAAACAAAATTTGGCTCTATATGGTTTAAAATTCTCCTAAGTCACTTCTTGGAATTGTTTTTAAAAGTCTGATTTTTTTCCTTGAACCTGAAAGTCACCGTGGGCTGAAGGCATCTAATGCAACCAGAAACAGATGAAGGAAGATGTGGGCTGATTGAACAGGTCATGTGTTTCAGAATTGCTTGTGCTAACATGAGTATGAATGTAGATCAACTGTGATTTTTCAAAAGGAAAGCTGGGACCTAGAGTGTTGGTTCAGCACTTATAGCACTTGCCTGGCATGCATGAGGACCCTGGTTCAAACCTCAGCACCATATATACAATGAAGTGTCAGAACACGAAGGCCACATGAAAATCTAAACAAAACTGACTCTCTCTCTCTCTCTCTCTCTCTCCCTCTTTCTAAAGAGAGTGGGACCATGAGAGAGAGAGAGAGAGAGAGAGAGAGAGATAGAGCTGGCACAGGATTGGCTAATATCCTCTCTAAAAACATCTAGATAAGAAAAGACTCAAGCATCAAGAAATTTGATGAGAATTCCAAATTATTAGCAATATATAGAACATCCAAGTTAGAGATGCATATACCCCAGGCATGGGGACTAAGGGAAAGAGTTGTCCAGAGATGGTACTTTTTAAACAACCCATTAAAAGAGACTGCTTTAACCCCTGTTAGACCAAGAAAGCAGATGACCAGGCAGTCCATACCTCATGCCTTCCTCACCTACTGTGAAAGAGGTAGCGATCAGGTAGTAAACCAGAAAGATTGTGCTTTTCCAAAAATGCCAAGAGCTGTCAGTTTCAGGCCATACCTTTGGGGAGAGTGTGCACTTTATGGGGAATTTCTTATAAATAATAACTATTGAGGAATATATTCAACAGGGTAATTTATCAATGGAAGCTCTATTTGTACCACCAAGAGGGAATAATCTTTTGTATAAGAGTTTGTGAAATTTTTCAATGTTCATGCAGTGGCATGAACAAATTATGAAGGAGCCCTGGGAACCTAAATAAATACATTAATAAATAGAATTGTATTTTATTCTCATTTTGGAAGTTTTGTGTTTACACTATAACAACAGTAATTTGGAAGTTAAGGTATTATTTTTCTCTTCCATGGATAATTAATTTTACTGTGTTTTCAAAGTTTCTTTTACCCGCTTATGCCACTAGGGAAACCTATTTTTGATTCCCTGACCTTGACAATGTCTTCTCCTTCCTTCTTCCTTCCCCAACTAATCTAGACATTTTTTACACATGATGAAGCACTTTCAAATTCTTCTAATGACATTCCTTTAAAAAAATTCATTGAAGCAGGGACTTCAATATCACTGAAAGCCTGCTGCTGAAAGACTCACAGCTGGTCACACAGCAAAGGCCCACATTTCCACTGTCATCAGTGGAAGCTTAGTGTGTTTCATTTGGGACAAAGCAGAGCTCTCTTTGTTTGGCATTTTCTCTACTCTTTGAGTACTTTCATAGATCATAGCATTGTTGAATTGACTAAATACAGTTGAACTTGGTACACAAACTGGTTGCATTTATAATTCCCAGACCATGGCAGTTCTGTAAGGGAGAAAAATGTTTGTTACTTATACAAGAACTTAAAATTTCCTATATATCTTTCTGAATTTATTTCAATCACTCTAATTCTAGTTCTTTCCACAAAATCATACTGGCCTCTGATTTTCCTCAAAAACCCAGTCATCGTCTAGTATCACAACTGCGATATTGATTTTCCTTTCTATAATGTTCTTCCCCTAGATCCTTCATCGAGTGTCATCCCCAAAGAAAATTCTTAGTAGGCTCCTGTCCCCATAACATAATTATTTCTCTTCTCCCCTTGCCCATTTTGATTCAAGCAAGTGTATTTTTGCTTAAGTGTCTTATCTTTAACTAATATTTATTTCTATTTTACTCACTAATTCGTAAGCCCATAATGACAAAGATTTTGCTACTTGGTTTAAAGCTATGTCTTTCTTACTGAGAACAGTGCCTGCCATAAGCATGCTGGGCCACAACAACTCAGGAAAGAATAGATACAATGAACGTGAGTGAATGTGGTCTAATTGTGGTGACTGGCGCTCTGGAAAATGGGCACGGGCTGCAAGAATGGAAAGGACGGCTGAATTCACAAAGCTTGCAAGATTTACAAATAATTCCAAAATTTGAAGAAAGAGTACAGTTGCAGAAGAATAAGACTGTTGTTCTCTCTGACAAAAGAACTATTCTGAAATGACAAAGGTGAAAGAACAGTTCAATGGAGAATGAACTTGTGAGAAAGTAGTGGAGATGAAGCTGGAAGCAGCAAAACCAGATCACAAAGGATCTGGATCCTAACCCGTGTATAAACTGAAAGCTAAGAACAGTCACTGACGGTTTTTAAATAGCATAGTAACTTTATCAGATGTGTGTATTTGAAAAGGATTCCCATACAGGAGCACTTGAAGAAGAGCTTTCCCAGGGTGTTCAGGAGTGACAGAAATAATAAACAATGCTCAGAAGAAGTGTGAAGTGTTGGACTAAGGCAGAGGCAGAGGGGACAAAGAGAAGAATTGGCGAGGTTGTTAAAAAGATATATTCCATCTGACACTGTCACATAATGTGAGAGGAACCCGGGATGGCTCTGTTTATGGCTTATGTTAGAATGACAAAGTTTGAGGAAAGATGGGTTTTTGAAAAGAGGACTCTGAGGTATATGTGTGTACTAGAAGTATTGTCTTGTGGGAATGAAGTTATTTTTGCTTCTGAATGCAGCAGAGAATTTTTGATAAATGATAAAAAAAAAAACATTTAGGAATGTCAGGCACATAAGTGCCAAACCTCATATTAGATTCTAGCCTTTCTTGATTTTATAAATTATGATTTGGTCAACTTGTTCCTGTTGCCTATCATATTATTGGGTTATTGAAAGATGCTTCAGAAAATGACAAAATATACATCTCAGGTAGAAGTTAAAGTTGAATGGGCATTAGAGTCATGGAAGGAATCAAAACAAAAACAAAACCCAAAGGCAAAGAGTTTGTATGACAGGTATTGATGAGTTCCTACCTGCTTACTTTGAAACAGAGAGATCTCCAAAGCTCTTTGTTGTAAAGACAGGAGCCAGATTTGGTGGAGGTTACTGTGAGCTGCCCAATGTTACCCATTAAGTCTCCTTACTAAAGAGCTGAACTACATGCCCTGTCTGCTTAATTATATTCTATGACTGCATCCAGAGGTAGCAGGTCAATACCTGAGTAGGATTTATCGAGAACTGATGACAACGTGCATGTATAATTTTGTACTTTGAAATTCATATACATCCTTGAATATGAAAAGGCATATTTACATCTATCCTCTCATGACTGACAGAATCTGTTTCTAATTAATATCCACCTTTAGCAGAAGAAGCACTGGAGGCTAAGTGTGGTCAGAGACTTTCCCAATGTCAAACAAAATGTTAAGTAATGGAGGTGAGACCAGTTGCATCTCTCAAAGTCTCACATTCTTTCCACTTCTAACTGGCCTGAAATAGAAAACATGAGTTTATTCTTGACATACCAGCTTGTTTGTCCCAAATATTATAATCCAGGTTGAGAAACTCATAATTGAAAGGAAAACTATCAAACTCAGATGGAAGACCCCCCCCAAAAAAAGAACCAATTTTATTTCAGACCCATGGTAATCTGTTTTCTCCTAAAAAGGTGCACATATGTAGGGTATTGTAATCAGAATTCCCAGTGGACTTCAACACTCATTAAACTCCTCAAGCAGAGAGCAATATAAACTAACACGGTGGAAATAAGGTCAGTGAGCATAATGAGTGAAACACCTTACAAAGGGAAATTGCTGTGCAGCCTTGAAATCTTCATTTTCAACAGTTTGAGAAAATGTGTCTAGCTGCTGCTTTCGACCACTGCTGCGTAGCTGTGGGCATGACATTCAGAAGAAGACAGCAGTACAACTAAGTCACCAGAAGGTACAGGTGTGTCAAGAGAATAAGTAAATGTTACCCATTTTCCAATTACCCACAGTTTTTGTCAGTTCTGGAACTCTTTTAAAGTGACCCCTCCCAAATTCTTTGCCTCCTACACACAGAACCAACCACGTGTGTAAGAATTAAAAATAGGTAATTTGTGATGAGGTGTTGATGTAATACAATGCTGAAAATGTTTTTTTGTTGTGTGGTTTGTAAAATGCTGCGCTGGTGCAAAGAACTCCAAATCACTACTGTTTTCAATCTTTCACAGAATGTTTTAAGCAGCTGTTAAGCTCAGATACTAGCATCACTGAAAATGAAGATGCATGAACTGAGAAACCTGTACTCAAGGATCTTGTGAGGGAAACAGAAGAAAATTGCAATAGTTTCTGGTGAAACTTTAATCGTGATATGAGTGATGTGCCACAGAATTACACAAATTCCCCTCCATCAAGATGAGAGAGTCTTCATTGATGAGCATCTATCGAGATATGGGATGGATAATAGTAGGGCTTGGAAGGATTGGCGGGAAGGAGATAGCAAATAGCAACAGCAAAAGCAAAGAGCTATGAAATTCCATCCTATGGGGAGAGATTGGTGAGTTCTGTGTGATTGTGGCATGAGCTGTGAAGATTGCTGATGAAGCTGGGAATAGCGGTGTGTACTTACAATTCTAGCTACTCAGCAGGTTGAGACAGGAGGATCCCATGTTATAGAACAGCTGAAGAAACTTAGTGAGACCTTGTCTCAAAATAAAAATGAATGAGAGGGCTGGGAACAATCTCACACTGCTTGCCCAGTGTGCAGGAGTCCCTAGGTTCAATGTGAACTACCACACACACACACGCACACATACAGATTGATGACAGATCTGGAGAAGCAGTTGGGAACCAGATACCGTACTGCAGAATTTGTACCACAAACTGAGGTACAGGCTTACTTAGGTATAATCCAGGAGAATCACATTTTGAATGGGGGTGTGTGGGTTGCCCATATAAGGCAGCTCATTCAGCAACAATATCACATCTCTACTTGAACCTCTGGAAGAAGCAGATAAAGAATGAAACATAACTTCCACTTGGGCAATTAATGTTCTTAATAAAAATAAGTGAAATGTCTTGGATTTATTCATAACCTTGAACATTCTCTCAAGCTGATTTTCCCCAACAATAGTTGTTTTAGGATTTTCCAGTTATTTACAATTTCTTGTAGCATAGCCTCAAGGAAGATAATTTTTGACTTGGATTCAGATTAAATTAAAGATTTTGTTTCTGAGCAAATGGGTGTAAGTTTTCAATATTATTTAATTATTTCCTTTCATTACTCTGTGCCTTAATTTATTTAGTTGTGATTTTGAAAAGACATCTGTCATGGTAACAAATCAACAGTGGATTTTTTAGTATCTATGTTTTAAGAAAATGGATTTACATGTATTGAAGATGCTGTGAGTCACAAGCCTTTATTTTTTGGTAAAATTTTCATAGTTCTATACTTTCCCTTGGTGAATTTTAAGGCACAAGAGAATTAAAATAATTTAGAACTACAAAGGATTATGCTGGATATAATCAGTGTTTACAAGGATTTCCAGAATTCTTCACATGCCTTCCACAAGCTTTCTTGAATAAATATGAGAGTGTCACTAGCTGTGACCAAAGGGGAGTGTGGGAACACATGAGTCACTTCCATCCCAAAGCACATCCCACTAATGCAAGAGACATCTGCAATTTCTTTTTTCCTGATACATCATACATAGAAGGCACTTATTCGAGAGGATGTACAAACAGGAACCCATCCTGTCACCAAGCAACTGCATGGACAAAAGAAGTCTAAGAGGGTTTGAGAGTTGCCAGAATCTCTAGTAATTTTTATATGAGCTTTAAAGAAAAGTGTCAATGTGGTTTTTATATTTGCCCTTTATGCCAACCTAACTTCCCTAGGAGATGTCAGAATCAATTTAGAACATGGCTAGTTTGCCTAATTCTCTTAGTGAGGAGCTAATTTCTAGAAATATTAACTTTATGTATAAAGTCACAGGTCAATCTAGGAGAAAATTAATAAGCAGAAGCAATATATATGTAGTGGTTTACAGGCTACTTACTGTTGAAGAAGTTATACCTTCTTTTTTACACTCCTCTCACAAGTAAAACTGAAAGGGGTTTTGTTTATGCATGAATAACATGAATAACAAGTAAAATTTTCCTTGATGGTGCAAACAATATATATTAAGACCAACTAGTCACTAAAGTTGTAAATTTTTTAAATTTGGCAGAAAATTGCCAGAGGTAAAATTTCTGTTAAAAAAAGAATCTCATCCTGAAGCAGGAATTGTGTTGTCTTAAACTATTTCAATCTCCCTAAGGATCTGCATATAATGATGCTTCATTTACTCAGTTCTTAGGTAATGGTGCTGCTTTATAATAGTCAACTAACTTAAAAAGCAGAAAGAGTAAAAGTGGCAGGATTCTTTCGAAATGAAATAGCATGGTCAGTGGACAGAATAAGGGACTGTGAGAAATGGCACTGCTGTGCTCCAGATGTAACTCTAGCTACAACAACCCCAAGAAGCTATTTAGAAGTCTAAGTAGGTCAGAATAGGCTTCCAGGTGTTTTGCAAAGAGGAGAGCCTGATTTTTACCACTCAAGCAGCTGGAGAGCCCTCTGAAGAGAGACAGTGCGCTTGATGACAAGAGCCCAGGGCTGGGAGGACTTGATCTGTCTTCTCCAGCATCCGGCACCGGCATTACTTTGGGGTGCAGGTAGCTATGACTCACTTCATCCTGGACAATGTCCTTATTTTAATAGTCACACTATTTGTGACTCATAGAGTTCTATTTCAATCAGCACCATGAGGCATTAGAACTCATTCTCTCTTTCCATCCTGAAAGCAATCATTCTGATAACGACACATTGTTTACAATAAATAATACTGTGCAAATTAAAACAGAATTCATTTAGAATCTGATTAGTCTTTGGATATGTAGTGTTACACTGCCATAACTCTGGGAACATGGACTTAGTCTTTGAGTTCCCTTTCTATCTCTAGTAAAGAGCTATAACAAAAAGTGTCCTAGGTTTTCTGGGAAATAATAATAAATGTAAATTTGTGGGAAATGCTGTGTAAATTTTTATAATTATTATCATGTTCTTTATTCAATGTAACATTTTGGTATGTATAATAAAAATACTGGTGACCTCCTTTAATCATTGAATGAAAGCTTGCGAATTCCAAGAGTGACCGACAGTGATCTCAGCCTTCAATAATCTCCTCTCTTTGAAATGTAGGTGAAATTGGTAAATAGGGTGAACATTCACACCAAGGACTATTCTATAACATAGTTACACTTAACATAATGAGATGAGTGAGTTTCTCATAGTGACACAAATACTGAGCAACCAGCATAAGTTCAATTTTGCTAAATGAAACAATTCTAGAGCTCTACTGTGAAACATTTTTGCTTATAAATGATAATACAGTATAGTACACTTAAAATATATTAAAAGCATAGATTTGATATCAATATTTGTACCACAATAAAATAAATTAAAAAATCAGGCAGAGATGTTCATCTACAGATATGAGAAAGAAATGAAATTTAGATATAGAGTACTAATATTAATACAGATATGTGAAGAAAGTTCTCCAGTTCCTTTTTGTTCATATTTGTCTTCATTGTAACTTTGAAAAATTCTTCACCACCCAAAAATTACTCAAGTCTTACTCATCATACCAGACCAAATGCCATCAATAAGAATGAAATTGCTAATGAGTGGCTTTGTGGCATCATGTGCCTCACACGTTCCTAAGAAAACTATTGAGATCTACTTTTCAAGAGGTTTGTTGATTTTTCAAACATTCTTCCCAGTTATGATTCAGGTTTGATAAGCCTTGATTATCTGCTTGGTATCTCCTCAACTTCTTTATTTTGAGCCCTTATTTTACCTTCAAAGTAAACTTAAAGTATATTGGATTTCTCTTTCATAGTCAATCCCATAACTTTGTAATTTCATGCAATTCTTTTAGAAAATACATCTCTATACAACAAAAGTCATCTGGAAATCCTGAAAAGTATATTAAAAAGTCACTTATTTTTCACAAATCATTTTATTTTATTTTGTGGATAATTAAAAAATAAAGAGATCATCTCTACTTCAAGAAATGTCTTCTAGGGCTGGAGCAGTTGCTCAGTGGTTACAGCGCTTGCCTGGCATGCGTGAGCACACATGTGCAAACCCCAGCACCCATGTACACAATGAAGTGTTGGAGTAACGAAAGCCATGCGAAAAACAATAAAATAATTCTCTATTTCTCACGCTCTCACTCTCTCTCTCTCTATCCCTGTCTTAAAAAAAAAGAAAAAGGAAACCAATATCTTCTAGGTAATATTCAGAAAAGCTTCAGGTATAGAAGATGTAAGACTTACAGAAACCTGAATAGATCTTTTGGTCCAGGCTTTTCTTATTCTGAGAGATAGGACATTGTATCATTTCCCAATGGTGCAAGGGAATTTCAGAGAGGTAATATTGCATAGCTATTGTAATTTGTGAAGTAGAAAATAGAAAAAAACATGAAGGATAGAAACTATACGTTATGACTATTAAAATTAATATTATCAAAACTACATAGAAAATCTCTGAGCATGGGTTATTTTGAGAATACATAGAACAAGTTGATGAATATTGGTGTATTATCTTGTGTCAGATCCTATGTAGATCCTATGTGAATTGCAGGGAGTGAGAGAAAGATACATCAAAAAAGACCCCCTTCCAACAAATTCTTTGGTATTGAGTTATCTACCTCAGCAACTCAATTAATTACATTAGAGCAAGTGACAAATGCTTTGAGAGAAAGAAAAAAGGCAATAGGTTTAGAGTTAATTGGGAAAAGTTGTTGCTGAAGTTTCCAGGAGCATTCTCAAGGGAGAAGGAGAATCTGGTACAGTGCCATGAAAGGTTGATAAAATACTTTTACAGATAAGGCTCCCATGAATTAGTTTCCTCCTTCACCACAATATTTATTTAGCTGAAGTGTTAGATTCTTCAGGGAGATAGTAAATCATCTAAAGAGAGAGATTTTTTTCAATGACATACATCATTATAATGAAATCACATTTCTGAATTCTGAACAGTTTGAATGAATCTCATCATATCTTGTGTTTATTTTTCACATTAGGATTATGGCCCTGTCTATCCATTCACTTTGCATTCCAAATGCAGGCACACTCTCCCAAAGTTCTCCCGCTCCTTCCACTATGCTTCAGATCAAAGTCTTAAATTTCCAGATTAAATAATATTTTCAGAATAAGGAATTTGTGGAATTTACCACAATTATGATAATACTACTCAACGTGTATTCCCTCCCTATTTACTACACAAAATTATTTTTTCAAGCTTAGCATGCTATATATATTTTTTGTTGTTGTTGTTTAAACATCACCTAGGTTTTGAGAGTTTAAAGAGTAACAATGTTGGTGCTGCAGTTCAGAATCAAACTCAGCATTTCTACTAAGAACATGAATTATGTTATCTTCATTTTGACAAATATAATTTCTTGCTTATTATTTGAAAACCTATGAGACTGTAAAAAAAAAGTAAGCTTGAGATACTAAATGAGTTAGAATCTAGTTAGCATCATAATATAGCTTGATGATTTTCTAACTATTGCAGATAGTAGGAAAGGGCAGGCTGATTGGGAAAGGACCCAGATCCAATTTCCTGCTTCATTATTATAGATCTTTCTGTGTTTTTACCACATGCAAAATACAGTCACTATCTCCCCAAGTTCCCCAAATCTCATTTCACTTAGTCTAAAATTCATCAACTAAGTCAGGCTGGAGCAGATGAGGTTTCTGTGTATAATTATTTAAGTATAGTTCCTAGATAAAATTATTTTCTATCTGAGGGCATATGAAGCAGAAAAGACAAGTCATCCACCACAGTGCTATGCTCAGGGCAGGCACTGCACGTGAACAATTAACGTTCCACTTTAAGAGGTGGGAAACAGGAGTGAAAAGCAGTCCCATTTAATAACACTCAGAAGTCCAGCTGGGATAATCTCAGGCGTTGTTTTACTAGATTTCAAAAGTAAAAATACTTCTCTATGACTTCACTCCACCCTCCATCCAGTCTCTGGGCTCCATCCTCCCAGTGGTGCTTTCTCAGGAGAGGCACCCTGCATTCGTATCTGAGTAGTTTATCAGTCTGCTTCTTGCCAGTAGAATTTGGGGGAGTCAGCAGTCTCTTTTTACCCTGTAATCTTTCTGTCTCTTGTAGTTTAAGTTGGCAACATTTCTACTGAAATAGTTTTCTCAAGACACTTATGGTTCTGCTGTGGATTTTAGTGGGGTTCAGTGTATTAGAAAAAAATTGTACTCATAGAACTTTTGAGGTGATCCCACTCCACCTCCTGATCCATGGGCTGAAAGACAAGGTGCTCCATCTTGGGATTGATTAAAAGGCCCTGTCAGAAGCATTATTAATCTCTGTAAGGACCTTTGGTGTGAATGAATACTCTGAATTTTGATATTGTGTGTGCGTGTGTGCGTGTGTGTGCGCGTGCAAGCATGTGTTTCTGTACTACTTGAAAAATCATGAGATATGTAGAAGATATTAAAATGATTGCTCTATAAAGTGATGTAATGAGCTACTTTTGAACTGTTTTGAAAGAGCAAAACTACCCACAATAAAATATTTTTGAGAATAATTTACTGAGATAACGGAATAAAATATTTAGTGTTAAAATAGCTCCAGCAAATATTATACATTCATGGCCAATACAATTCTTTAAATTGACAATAAAAATAGTTATTATTAGTGCTTTTCCAGTGAGAGGTTATCAACGTGAATAACTTCCAGTGTTTTTAGAAAGTATCGGCAAATATATTAATTACATAATATCAAATATTATTCTAGTTTCTAAATTGGAGAATTATTTAACTATTCTAATTTTTAAACTGGAAAATTACTTAACATTCCATTATATATTAAATATTCTTAATGACAAAGTTGGTAGTACAGTGACATATATCCAGTTCAGATTGTATACTATCTCATTTAATAAACTTCAGAAAGCATAAACTGTTTTTAAAGTTCTTTCTCTTTAAATAAATTAGTTAGAACAGATACAGTCCATATTTCCTTCCTACTCTATCATGTATGCATCTATGTTTTTTTATTTTTGAAGTGAATCCCATTTGGTAATAATTCTTAATGACTTGTGGAGTCCAGTTTAAGATACATTTTCACTGGAAACAGGAATAAAAATATTTTAGCACTGAAGTATACTGGTTTAAAATTGTATTTCCATATGGAATTAGGTCACTGGTTTTATAAGACATTTCAACATTTTTAGACATTTCATTACCCTGGGATTAAGCAGCAAATTAAAACTGTCCGCTAAGAATATTTTTTAATATGTAAGGGTATCAAAACTATATTAAATACAAAGTGTGTGAGAATAGTTTTAAAGAAGTAGCACTTTATTTAAAATTGAGTCCCTAGATAGAATACAATATCAGCAGTAACTTTTCTAAATGTAGATAAAGAAAATTTGATAGAATTATTTTAGGAAAGAGTTAAGAAAATCACTGCTGAAACAGATGAGGAATTTTGCTTCCTGATTATCAACACATATTTTCATCATAAGTTTTTCATAAAATTTCCAAGTTTTTCATCTATGATATGTAGGAAATTATATGCCAATCTATTTATTTTTTAAAAAATTAAGTTAAAATGTTGATCTCAGAATAACATTTTAACATAACATAATCATGGACAGTGAATTCCATGTTTAAGTTTCTATTTTTTGACAATTAAAATTTGTATCCAGGCTCATCTAAAAATATTCATGGTATTTTTCAAAATTAAAATCCATTTTAATAATAAGGATAACTTACTTGCTATCACAAACATTTAAGGATGTATTCTAATCAATATTTTGATCTTATCAAGTCAGAATATGAAATCAAAGATAAAAATTTAAGACTGATGATTTCTTTAGATATAATGTAGAATTTATTGAAAGTTTTATTTAGTTTTAATAGGCTCTTCATAATACTTACCATATGTTAGCTGCTAGTCCGAGTTTTTTACAATATTAGCTTATTTAATCTACAGAATAACCCTTAGAGGGAGATGCTGTTGTAGTTTTCTCATTTAATAGTTCCGAAGTTACATTTCAGAGACTGTTAGGTGCCTTACACCAGGGCTCAAAGCTAATTGCACAGCTGGAGTCCCACCCATGCAATCCGAATCCTCACTCTTTGCTCTTAACCTCTATACTATACACCTCTTTAACTAAAGGAAATTAAAGCTCACACAGGCAGTGTGACTGAGTGATAGACTCATAGCTATTTACTGTAAAACCTGGCATGCACAAAAGAATCACAAATCACTGTAATGCATAATGAGTTGAGGAAAAACACTGTAAAATTATTAAGCATTTTTCTGATGCAAAGTTTTTCCTATTTTCTCTTCATGTCCCACTACAGCTTCCTAGAGGTAGAAAATACAAATTCTTCTTTTAAATTCTCTTAACTATGTTCCTTGGTATTTGGTCAATGATACAATGTGTTTTTTAAAATATAAAGCTCCATGTTAAACTGAGGTGAAAAAGGAGGAAGATCAATGGGGGATTAGACACAATAATTCTGAAGAGCAAACATGGTACCATGGTTTAGATATTAAGTGTACTCCAAATGCCCTTATATAAAACAATGTGATAATTTTCCCAAGTGAAATGATCAGACCATGAGAGGCATAACCTAATCAGTGAATTAATCCAGTGATATGGATCAACTAAGTGGCAACTGTAGAGTGTGAGTGGAGAAAGTAGGTCACCAGGGTGACTTTGAGTTTATATTTTGGCCTTCATGAGTGGTGCTGTCTCTGCAGTCCTGGCTCTCATGTCCTGAGTTGCTTTCCTCCCCTACACCCTTTCCAGAGTTATGGAGTCAGCTGACCAAGGTCTGAGACCTCTGAAACCATGAGCCAAAATACACTTTTCCTCCTCTATGTTGCTTTTGTTGGGTCTTTTTGTCACAGTGGTGCAATGTTGACTAAAACACATGGGGTTCTCACATGGTGAACGCAGGGAGAGATCAGGGGCACAAGATTCGAGAAGAGTTCCTCTGCTTGGCATCTCAGCCAGTAATTGCACAATTTTTCCTCCCCTCAATCTTCTGCATTTGTGTTTTTATACAACATGTGCATTATAGGTCAAGAATAGCAAACACAATCTGGAGCATTGGCTCAGTGGTAGAGCACTTGCCTGTCCCGTGTGAGGTCCCGGGTTCAATCCCCAGCATCACATACAAAATAAATAAATGAAAAACAAAAAGTAGATGAAAAACATTAACTCTCTTTATCTTTTTAAAAATAAAAAGAATAGAAAACACAAATCCTCTCCACAAAGCAAGGTGTAGTATATTACATGTGTATCAGAGAAGAATCATATTAGGAAATGCAGTGGAGCTGGAACAAGCTGCCTGTGTGGTCCCCATTAAAATGGGGTCAGATGCCTGCCATCTCAATCCAGCCAACTGTTGCAAAGATGGATGGGCCAGGTGCAAGATGTCTGATTTGCACTTTTATGTAAATTATCTATATTAAAATGTCAACCCCCCTTTTTGTGAGTCAGATAAACCAAGCATCCAGAGACCAGCTCCAGGCCACATTTCCAGGCAATTTTCAACTTCTGCCATAAATGATCTCAGACAGAGGCTTGATTTTGTATTTATTGGTTGGAAAGTGACCAAATGTTTCTGTAAAAATTTATTTGAAACCATCCTAATGTATTTCTTCGTTGAAGCAACTGGAGGTACAAGAGAAACGGGATTTGAATACTTTACAACTCTCAATATATTTTTTATAGTTTGAAAGTAGGAATGTATATCTTCCTTTCTATAGCTTCAAAAATTGATTGCTCTTGTTTGAAGTAATTACACTATTGTGCCTTCACATTTAACTAAATTAATATTTAAAGATAGAACCAATTGAGAGTAAAATTGAATTAAGCTAAGGTATCTTATTACATTGTGTGCTGATGGTTTGTAATTGATCACATATGCAAATGTCAATCTATAAATATAATAAGCTCTGCATACAAAGTGGATCAAATATAAGATGGTTAAAACGATATAGCATGTCCTTAGAATGTAAGATGGCAAAAAGATTGAGCACAATTGCTTAATAAGTAATGCAATAAAATATAATAGCTTTTAGAGGGTATTTGAGGAATGAAATTGGGACAATCAAGGAAACAACAATTCAGATAAATGTGTCTTGCACTTTTGAACACTCAAAAGAATCATGACTCAGGAAGAAGTTAGTACTTTAATAAGTAATAGGATGCATGTCTGTAATTGGTATTGGGTGGTTTACCTGAACACAATTCTCATAGCTGAATGTTCTTATCTGCCTGTCTACATACTTTGAGATTTCTAAATATTTCTGAATTAAATCTTTATAGAGTGCTGTGTATAAAGCCTAAATGTATCTTTCATGGAGTATAAACTGCAAGGGTGCTCTTCATACTTGGAGTACTGTGCTACTACTTTTGGATGCTAAATTTAACTCCTGACTCCTGTTTTAAGCTCCCGGCTTCCCAGAAAGGCAAGCCATGTGAGAAGACATCTTAATAGTAGGGAAAAGATGACTTGTAGGATCATGACTAAAATTTACTTGACCAACTGCTGAAGCCAAGTAAAACATTGTGCAGCATGTGGGCCTGAGTTCAAAATATGATCATTATATGCCCAGTCCTGCATTGTAAGAGATCATCTTTTTGACTCATTACAGTGGCTTATCTTCGGTGTCAACATGCTGTAGAGATTCTGAACAAGAATTGGCACTTGGACATATCAAGATGTTGGTTTCCATATTCATTCTAAGAATTCCATAGTATGTAAAACCTTTATAGCAAAGCAGAAAACACTCAGTGTATTTCTCTAACATTACATTACACCAAATCCTGATACCCAATAAAACAAGGGATAGAAGAGGGTGAGGAATATCAGCTAAAAAGGCTTATAGAATGACCTATTTATCTGCTTATTTGGTACTGACGATAGAACCCAAGTACTCTTTCCTGTTAGGTTATTTCCCTAGCCTTTTCTATTTACAATTTGAAGACAAGAGTATCACTTAGCTTCTGAGCCTGGCCTTGAACTTGTGATTTTCCTTCCTCAGCTTCCCTGATCACTGGGATTACTGGTGTGAGCTACCATTCTTCACTGAGAAAATCTTAAAGCAAAGAAGAGATGTAAAAAGAGAAAATGTGAAATTACATATCTTTTATATTAAGAGCAAATTTAATTCAGCATCAGACTTTGTAAGACTGTGAAATAAATGAAGGTCACTTTAATTTTCTCTTCCCATACATTTTTGTTATTCCTGATAATTCAATTGGTAGACACAAAGAGTCTCTATTAATTTTAAGTCAATTTAAATTTCCTAGAACCCATTTTAAAAAACTTGACATTGTCAAAATAAAGAAATAGGCAGATAGAATTTTGTTATACCTTCTTACATTTATTTGCTTTAATATTTTCTTTTTGATTAAATGTGTCTATTGGAGGTATGGGGCATCATTAACCTTACAGTGCTTTAAATTGGATCAAAAACATTTGACCTGTTAGTCCTATTCTCTTTTCTACAATTCTTATTTATTCCAATCATTTATTTTAAGATGAAAAGGTCATAATATTTGAACAATGAATCACTACTACCTTCACTCTGCCAAAACACCTGGCCAATTTGGCCATACCTGATCAGAAAGAGTCTCCAGATGAGACTCTTTTCTGGAAAAGAATGACAGACAGAGGTATCCAATCCATTCAGGGTTTTGCAGAGTTTACAAAGTAATGAAGGTAAGCCCATATCTTTGGGAATCTAAATGTTTCTAAACATTTTTTACTATTCTTCCTAGGATTTTTGAAAAATTGATAATACTGCTGAAGTTGGGTTGGAGCGGTGGCTAGGCAGTTACAGTGCTTGCCCGGCATGCGCAAGTATACAAGTTCAAATCCCAGTATCCATATACATAACAAGTTTCGGAGCAATGAAAGCTGCATGAAAAACTAAATAAAAATATGTTTGTTTGTTTGTTTTAAAGAAAACACTGCTGAAATGAGGTGTGGTTCTCCTGAATATATCATATATTGGAGGAGCTCATAAGTGTCATACAGACTGCAACTTCACATACCATAGGAGTCTTAGAACAACTTTGGAAACTGCCACTTTGATGAGTAAATAGACTCAACAGGATAGAAGTATTGTCATGCACAGCAAGCAGGAAGGGATATACAAGTTTTTAGCTTTAAGGCACTTGTTGGAGGGAAAGAATATGTATTTGAGAAAAGATGCATGTGAAATTATTTGATAGTTTGAAGAGAAGAGAGAAAACACTAGAGTGAGGGAACTTTGAAGGCTTTCGAGAAGATGAGTGTTTGGATTGCTCTGAGCTGAGAATTTCCATTCTGTGAGTACAAAAGGACAGCTATTGGAGGTTGATTCAGACAGAATAAATTGGGGGCTTCAGAAGGCTGAGGGAGAACCCTGACCTTTTTTTTTTTTCTCTTTTCAGGAAAAGTAAAATGACAGTAGTGACAGGACCATGTGCTGTGGGTTTAAGCTGTTAAACAGCAAGCTCTGGGTATGTTATTACACTCAGGAGGGATGTCGAAAAGTGTGTCATAGGAAGCAGCATAAGGTCAGTGGCTACTATGCATTCGGGAAAACTTTATGTGACAATTAAGCTAGAAATAGCTCTGTTCTTGCCAAAAGCCACAACCCCTTGAGGTATTATTAAGGAAAGCTACCTGACTAATCAACCAAACTAATATCACAGCCAAGATTGTGGTGCCTCAAGTGGGTTGAACCAAGTAATCAGTGAATTACATAATGGGACCGGCATGATGCCTCATTTGGCCAGCAAGGGTTCTCAGGTTGCAATTCTACCAAACAAAAAGAATGCAGATGTATGGTGGTTTGTTGCTTGCCTGCTTGTTTCTATAGCAGTATGCATTCATTTTATCTTTTGTGTTTTTTTTTTCTTTGTGTTTTTCTATTTCTTTTCAAAAATCTTTCTATGGGGACCAGGGAAATAAATATGTATTCCTCTGTTTAACATACTTCCTGAATTGCTTCCCAATACTTGACAATTTTTTAACCATCCTCTTCAATTTCTAGCTACAAATATGAATAGCTCTAGATTTTCATGAACAATATTATAGTGATATAAGGCAAGAATGGAAAGTGGGGATAGAGTGGGATATAAATGGGTTAAAATGCAAAAATCTAAATGCTCCTGTGTTGAAGGCTTGTCACCAATATTGGTGTAAGGACACAGAGCACCTTTGGATGCCTTATTGGATTCCCCAGTGCGCTTCACACTTGGCCTTGACCTCTATAGTATCTATAGTATGGCTGCATGCCTGTTTCAGTCAGCCAATTATTTTTTAACTTCCATCATATTTCAGAAATTATATATAGTCTGTAAATGAATAATGTATGAACTATCCTCTCAAGTGGCTTATGATGCAATTTCAGCCAGGCGGATTAACCAAAGCAGACAATGTTGAGCAACTGCACCCACAGAGCTGTGTAAGGCTGTTATGTAGCCTTAAGAAAGGGCCTGGAGAAATGTTCCTAAAGAGGGCAGTCACCATGCAGAGATAAAAGCAGTGGTTCACATAGTTTAACTCTGTAGAGACTAATGTATCAAGCTAACATTCATCCGGTAATGTGTGTGTGCATACATGTACATGTATATGTGTACATAAATGTATGTATATGTGGTGTGTTCATATAACACACCACATACACACACACACACACACACACACACAAACACACACACTCTTCACATTACTCTGAGTTACACCGGAACATTGATTTTAGGGAAGAATGGAGTAGGCTAGTCTAACCTAGATTTTGTTTTCCGTGATTATGTTTGTGCATTATTATGGCAAGGGCAAGTCATGGGAGAGTAATGTTAATGCTTACCCACGGATCAAGTCTTTTCATAGTTATATTCCACTAAACGTCATAGTTGAGCGGAATCCAGGGCTGATTCAAGAAGTGCTGTCAGATAGTGTACAGTTCAGGCAACTTCACACAGGTTTCTGAAAGGATTGTGTTGCCCCACAGCGACCACCAGAGGGCTCAGCAGGAGCTGTTCTTTGAACAACACTAGTTACTGAAACAGCAAATTTAAAGGAAAAGTTCAGGGAGAAGCTAAGCGACAAATGGGGCTTTAAAAAGAAGAGTAATTCGCAAGTTCCTGCTGAAGGAAGAGAGTCTCAGCTTTGGGAAGGCTGTGTGTCAAAGATGCAGTTCATCTGCTCTGCCAGAGCTTCTGCAAGTTCAGAGATGTGCTGTTGGGGCAATTTAAGAGATAACCAGATGGAGGGAAGAGCTGCCTGTTAGTTTCATCATCCTAATGCACACACCCTTGAAAAACAACAGGAAGGTTAAAATGTGGAATCTTCCATTGTATTCTATTTTTGCAGAAGGAAAGACTGGAATAAGCAGATTTTTCAAATGGACAGGATTGTAGTGGTAGTAGTGATGGAGCCTGTCTATTGCTAGATCTGTGCCGACATTAGCTCGTATGTAAACTGGGAAAATAAGTTCTACTTAATTTTAATCTTTGAAGTATTTAATTGGAATATATGTCTTAAAGACCATGTATATAGACTAATGGTGTCCCCCAAAAGCCCAGCCAACATCCCAATCCCCAGGATCTGTGACTATATTCTTTGCATAACAAAAAGGAATTTGTAGATGCCATTAAGATAAGAACACTGAGATACTGAGATGGAGAAGTTATTATGGATTAAGTAGGGAGCCCCATGTAATCACTAAGATTGTGAAAAAAAAAGAGGTGATTAAGTCCAAGTAAAGAAAAAAAAGGGAAATATTAATACAGAGGCAAAATTCAGAGTGATCTGCTAGTAAGATGGAAGAAAGGTCATCAAGCAAGGGCACCCAGAAGCAGAAAAGGCAAGGAAAGCAATTCTGATTGTGGCCCCAGCAATAAACCAAGAACCCAGCTCTGCCCACACTTTGACTTGTTCACTGTGAAACTCCTTTCTAACCATCATACTTTTAATATTAAAAAGTCCATAAAGATTTCTTACAGTGGTTATGGAAAAATAATATAGACCATTTTAGTATCTATCATATAAGAATTTCCTCAAAAGGATATTATATTATTAATAAATATTATATTAATAAATAAATCAATATTATTAATAGTTTTCACATTTGCAGTTGCTGATATGATATTCACCCTCTGCATTAAAATCATTTAAACCACATTAACAAAAATGCAAAACAAAATTTATGGTTGATATGTGTATTTCCATGAAAATCTATTGACCAGCTAAAATTGCATAAAATCATTAAAGTCAACCTTTTTCTTATTTATTTTTTTAAAGAGAGATAGGTGTGGTGAGGAAGAAAGAAAGAGAAAGAGAGAATCAATTTTATTTAGCTTTTCATGTGACTTTCGTTGCTCCTACACTTTGCTGTGTAGGTGATGCTAGGATTTGAACTCAGGTCCTCACACACGCCAGGGAAGCACATAACTGCTGAGCCACAACTCCAACTCCTTCTTAGTTCTTATGTTACACACAATATAGATATTGTGTGGAAGACTGTACACTGATATATTGATATACAATGCTCTATACAGAGTAGATATTGCTATATTTGTCATTTAAAATCACTGTAAGCATAAAAATCTCTCTTATTCAATCAAGGTTCTTTGGGATATAAAATGGAAATAATAGCTAGCTTTCTTTAAGTTTTTCTTCTAACCTTTGGTATTCTGGATTTTTTTTCTTCAGTATTTCTGAATTTCTTTTAATGATAGCTACTTAATTTCCTGCCTTCAGCACTCTTAATTTACTCATAGTCATTCTACAGAATCTTAAAGAAAAGACACTCACTTTATATATATATTCAATTCATGTAACAAAGACATATATTAGACAAAGTTCAAGAGGTTTATTTAGATAGTACATATAGACAGTGTGTTCCAAGCTCTTGACCATCTGGAGATTAGCATATGGCTTGTATAATGTTTGTAAGTACTCCTATAACTCAAAAAGCAAAGCTTGCTTCCATGATGGTTAAATTTTCTTAATCAAAAATTAAACTATATCATCAAGAATATTTTTTTTCAAATTTCAAATGTTTCTACAAAACCTTTCTCAAAGATAAAGGCATTTACTCACAAAAGTACCTTCCACATTTATATGGTAGAATGTCTTCTACCCTCCTAACCGCAGCTCTAAACCATCAAGGCCAATACAATCTGATCATTTGTGTGTTGACAGTAATCAACATCATATCAAACTATGGGAGAACTCAATATATGAATATGGAACAGATTTAGGAAATCACTGCAAAGGAAGAACAGCTATAAAAAAGAGAATGGGCTATCATAAAAAGAAAACAGAAGCTAACTATGCAGAATTAGATAACACATTATTAGTTATTTATGAGGCATGAATTACTGAATTTGCTTTCAAGTATAAAGAAGCTAAATATCTGGAGCTTGTCTCTGTTAAATATTCATACATCTAAACAAACACGTAAAATTGTCACGGTCTGATGACACACTTTCTCTATCACTTATTTGTAAAAAAATCATTGCTCTTTCTTTTCTTTCACTTAGTTTCTTCCTTCTGTGGATAAATTCCTGCTTCTTCCTTTTTTTGTTTCAAGTTCATCCAAGCCTGTATGAGTATAGTTTCTCCGTTACTACTTTTCTAGAATACTCTTTTCAGTCCCTTGAACACACTGCTTTAGTTTCTGCCTGAGCTTACGTTTTTTGTTACTGTGCCTTGAAATTTGCATGCCTTTGTTGCTTGATTACCTATTTCCTAGTTATTTGCTCTTGTTTTTTATCAGCAAATTCTTATCTTCTATTTTAATGAGGCAAATTCATCAAGAGTAATAATAAAAAAGTGCTGTGTTCTCCAATTCTATGCAATTGCCAGGCTTTGTATGTTTTATGAGATCTAAATTTTGGCTACTATTTTGGTGTCCATACCACACAGTGGGCATTTAATAAATATTTGCAAAATTAGTGAAGGTGTTGATCACATTTCTTCAGTGCAGTTTCTGAGAGGTGAGGTTTTCTGCAGCTAATATAGAAATCATTACAATTTTATACATTCGTTTCCATAAAAGGGAAAGGGAAAGATACTTTTAGGAATTATGCCTTGACCCCATTTGTTTCACCAATTCTATGCTTTTTGAGCTACTGCTTTATTTGGCCCATGACTAAAAAAAAAAAAAGTGCCAAAAGATGAGACTGCGTGGTAGTAGCAGGAAGGAAATATTTATGTACAGAAGAAACAGGAAAGCGGTGGCTCAGGGGTAGAGTGATAAAGCATAAATCTCAGGGAGTCTCCTACTAATAAACAAACTACTATTTTAACACCTATAATTGTATCATAATATTACTTACAACATAAAAGTAGAAAAATCTAAATTAAGTGTTGTGTTTACTATAGAACAACGGAGATATCAAAACGAAGTAATCTTGAATGGAAGGTAAAATACACATTTAATTGCTTTCAATTATAAACTGAGAACATAGTTCTTCTATCTATATCTGAATCAAAATATCATTGGACTGGGAATTTATGAACATCAAATTTCTAACAATGATTATTTAATTCTTAGAAAATTTAGTCATGAATTCACATCTAATGACCATTCAAGATACTGATACTAAGTATCATTTATCATATTTGAATAACATGTAAGTTTTTAAATGTATTTTTACAATTGAGATTCAGCAAATGATTAAAATTTTTTAAAATGAACTTGGCAATTGTGTCACAGATAATAAAATAGAGATGAATCTCTAATAAAAGCAATTTTATTTGGGAATAAAGAATATGAATGCAAGGTAGGACACACATGCACAGAGCAGCATGGTAGCTGGGAAGTTTGGAAAGGAAAGGAAAGAATGAAGCTTGCATCAGAGCAGAGAAATCTATGCAAGTTATTTTTAATTCAAGTTCATTGGCAATTTTGTTGCTTGCAGAAACTGGAAAGCTCTGATTGGCAAGTGACAGCCATAGCTATATGTAGCTAGTGTTAAGGTGTGTTCTTCTTGTTGAATGTATTTTTTCTGTAAATTTAAGAATAAGGAAAGGTCCCAAGAATCTATTAAATACTTCCCTAGACTCTGATTTATCCCCAAAATACATCCATATTCTAAAGTTTTATCTGACCACATCTTTCTTATTTCAATTTGTGTTGATAGTTGTTTCTAAATGAATTTATCTATGAGAGCTTTTATTTGAAAATGACCATAGAATGTCAGACTGCTGAGAAAATGTAGAAAAGCAAGAAAAAAATCGTGATTTTCTGTGTCCCTCTTGTTACATATATTTCTAACAAAGGCATTAAAAAACATTCCCTTGTTTTATTAAAAATAAAAAGTGTCCTTCAATTTGACCAAACAGTTGCATATTTCCTGTGGTCAAATATATAACCCTATAAAAGAACAAGGTAGTCTACAGTTTGAAACAATATTACTATTTATGTACTTAAGGTTCTTACTCTCCCTTAGATTTTCCTTTGGTAGTTAACTCCCCATATTTTTTTTTCATTTCACACCATGTTTCTCCTTGTTTTTCTAATATCATGGTATCTCCTATAGTACCACTGGGAACGTACAAATTATCTTAATGTTTTCAGGTCCCATTTTGGTGGTTATTTTTGACATGGTTCTTATTGTTTTATTTAATCTCACAGAAATCGCTTTTGTGTCAGGTTGTTCAATTTAAAAAGCATCTGAGGTTATCATTTAGGTAATGATGATGAAGAAAAAGTTACCATTTTGAATAATCTATTAAATTTTCATTACTATTCCCAAACTTCTACAAGCAATAAAACACCATTAGTTCTGAATCCTTTTCCTAAGAGTTTGAAATTCAATGTTTTGTTTTCAAAAACTTTAGAGTTGACTGCTTAAGCCTCTTCTGTTTCAGAGACGGAAGTCTGGTCCTGAAAAGCAAAGAGACCTAGCAAAATTCAGCACTCTTCAGTTTAGAAATTAAAATCCTAGTTTTTCTATATAAAGATTCTTTAAAACATGCTACAAAATGCCTATTGTTGCATGAGTCACTTAACAGCAATTATGCTATATTTTCTATCATTTTCTGTGGGACAAGTAATTCACTTATCTTTACAATAACAGATTAACAACCTTTAAAATAATAAATTGAGTAATAGGAAGAAACTCTTCTTAGTTACATGAAAACATTAGCACAGACTGAAGTTGGCCTTTCCTTTCCTTTTTGATTATTTAACAAACACAAAACTTCTGTCTGATTCTTTTCCCTATCTTTTCATTAGAAATAACAGATTTTTTTTACTATTGAAAGAAAACCAAATTTAACTGAACAAAAGCAAAAATCGTCTATAACAGAAGGCAGTTGTCTACATCATGAAAAGATGTGGGCTTTCTTTTATTTTAAATACTTATGTTCATGAATTACTCCAGTCTAATGGATTTATCTGACAATTAAGATGTTCTAATTTTTAAAAGTAGTTTAAAAAGAATTCCTTTGTTAGGTAGATTGGAGCGGGAAAGTAAGTGCTAGATGCATGAATGAGGTGGTAGTGAAAGATCTTTTGAGAGTATAGATTTAAAGAACTTTATATCCTATTGTGGAAGTCAAAAAATGAGTTCAACACCCCTCCTATGATTTTAAGTGTTATTTTATTTTTAAAAGCTGATGCTATTGCATATTCTTCTACCATTGCTCTTCCAGTTGATAGAAAACAGGTAGTAATATGTAGAATTGCTAAGTGAACTCTTCAATTAAATGTGATATCTTCAAGCAGTATTACTTTGTTCAACTCAGTCTTTGAATATAGGCATATTCTTTCAGAATTTCTCATTTATCCATTAACTCAGATAAATGAATGTGTACATGGGAACACACTTCATAGAGGTTATAGACATGAAATTTCTGATTAGCTGAAATGGAGAAAAATATGTATGTATGTATGTATGTATTAGTGTGTGTATATAAGAATATATATATATATATATATATATGTCTATATGGTAACATTATATATTCTACTGAAAATATATGAAGGAAAATAAAATCCAAGATTTATTAAAAAGGTAAGAAGATATGGGTTTTTAAAAAGGTTTTCATTAAATAGTGTCTAAGAAATATTTGATCTTGAGTAGTATCTGGAATGATGACAGATACAGGTACTGTATGTGATCTCAAGAACAGTTGTAAATGATAAGGTCTTTTTTTTTTTAAGTGAGAGAGGGACAGTGAGAGAGAGAGAGAGAGAGAGAAAGAGAGAGAAAGCAAAAATCATTTTTATTCAGTTTTTCAGGTGGCTTTCATTGCTTTAACATTTTGTTGTGCATGTACTGCTGGGGTTTGAACTCGCATCCTCATTCATGCCAGGCAAGCAACATAACCGCTGAACAACTTTTCCAAACCTGGATATAGTTTTCTTTATTGTGTGCATAAGTGAATTAGGTTGAACAGTGTTTCTTATGAGGAAGACAAGTGGAATTTTATTGTGTGAGAGGATATATGTGATGACTGATATTTCAAGTCATTAAAGACTAAAATACAGACAAGGTAAAACAAACTAGTAGATACTTTAGGATGAGGATGGGAAGAAGAAATACCACTATATTTAGTGAGATGAGTATAGTTAAGGAAGACCTATTTAGGTGTGTAGAAGGTTGATCTTTGAAGAAGGGAGAAATCCTTAACTAAATTGTCAAGGACTTTGTGATATTAGTGGACCAAAAGATATTGTTTATTTCAATCATATATTCATAGTGACAAATGGGATTTCAGAAAAATGGGATCTTAGTCATTTCTCATTTTTCTGTAGACAAATATGTGGTTATATTCTTATTTTCTAACAATTTTTCTTCTATTTTTTAAAATTTAGGAATCATTTAACAATCCTTTTAGTTTTCTGTCTTCTAATATTTAATTTTTTCTGATTATATAACAAAATCAAAGATTTCTTGGTTAAATTAATTAGTGTATTATAGTCTCATTTCTTCATGTTTCTTTGTTACTTTGTAAAGGAGTGTGGCGTCATAAACAAACAAAATCAGAACCTAGTTAAAGTTGTTAGGACAGATTTTCAATCAATAATACACTGCTGTAATTGGGAACAGCCCTAGTGTGAACCACATTCAACTTCCATTTGTATAAATGTGACTGCAGAATTTTTTTAAATAAGGTATGGGAATAGAGAAGGTGTTTGTCAGAGATCAGGAAAGAGGGGATCCAATGGAGTCAGGAAAGCAAAGAAACTTCAAAATGGTGAAAGAAGGTGGTCCATCCAAAACTTATCTGGGTTTGTTAACTGGTCAGTGTTAAATTTAGGCCACCACCTTCCCATAGAAGTTATGAGAGAAGAATTTACTCTCTGCAGGTATGGGTTGCAGGAAATAGTAAATTCCTTTGGCTCCTTGAGTTTTCTCAGGCTGACACTTTGCTTTGGTCATTGTACAGTTGTGGCCTTGACCTTTTAGAAACTGTTACTAATTCTTCAAGCCTTTAAAATCATGATTGAGCCCTAATCATGGTTACAAAAAAAAAAAAAAAAAAAGTCTTCTTCACTTGTTTATAAAATACCTTTGGGAGGACTTTGTTAATGATTGTACCATAATATAATTGTAAAGATCAGTTTTACATTTCAGCTTGTCTGGGAAATAATGCCCAGTGTGTTCAATCATTAGCCTTTTTGTTGCTGCAAAAGTATTTTTTTAGTTGAGATCAACATTTTTAATCAGTTAACTTCGAGTAGATTACCAGTGACAATGTACACCTCATCCAAGTAGATGAAGGCCATTCAAGCAAAGATGGAGGTTTCCTGAGGAAGGAACTCTACCTCAAGACTATAATCTGTCCAAATAGAAATTCCGTTTCCAGTTGTCAGCTTGGATACTCACACACACAACCACCACCACCATGGATGCTTTGCTCTGGAAAATCCTTACACGACCCTGCTTAACTGACACAACAAATAGACCAAAATTCTAAAACGATCCAATTTCTAAGGTTGCAGATCAAATGATCAACATAGACAATGAAATCTGATTAGAATAATATTATCTAATGTCCTGCTTGCAGTTTACAAAATGTTAAGGATTCCTGGTCATGCTCAGTTCTTTACGCAAATTTGAATCCACTTTACTATTAGTAGGGAGTGAGGCCCTATGACAGAAATTTTTTTCATGTCAGTAGTTATTTGTCCTGAGAAACCTGAAGCTGGTGCAGAGACATTAAAAACAAAAAAGGAACAAGAAAAAGAAAAAGAAAGAAAGGAAGGAAAACAGTAATGGGATGAACATGCTCGTGCATAACGGACTTACCTTGAAAATTTTCCCTGTTTGACCTGCTTGCTCCTCTCTCTAGGTTTCAGCCACTGCCCACATCCCTTTGCTCCTCACTAGCACCACTAATAATTCAGAAATGTCCTCTTCCATTTTACAATCCATTGGAAACCAGCCAAGGAACTGCTGGACTATTTCTCCTAAAGGACTTTGCAAAATGTTGAGCTTGAAGACAAATATGTCGTGCAAAATGATTTTATTTTAGGCTTTAAAATCAATCGAAGTGGAGCATGAATGAGGTAAATAGTTTATGGAGACAAATGTACATTTACTGTACCTAAGAATAGATCAATTATTTTCTCTAAGCTTGATTGCTCTTTCAATCCATATCTTGAATTTTTATATTTTTTCAGTTTCATCTGTTACAACTGTTTTATTTCCCAAAGTTGCAACAAAAAGGATTTTTATCTACCTCTCCAAAGAGCCAATTTAAAGCTCTAAATGTCTTCAATTTAAGGTAAAAAATAAAAAAGAAATCATATGGTCTCAAGGAAATATGAGGCAATGCCATGCAGTCATTTGTTGTGCAGTATTTTAATTAATTCTTTACCCAAATATTCAGGACCAAACAACAAACGTATCAATTCTACAGTGGTTGATGTTCTCACTTATCAAATGTTTCCCTCAAGGAGTAAAAGCTTTCTAGATATATTTTGCTTTCAAAATTATCAATTAATATCAATAATTGTAATTTCACATAAAGTTGACCTAGCCTGAGCAGAAATATTGAGATAATAACTCTGTCTTTTGAACATTTCAAAACCTCAAATCTTGGGCTGGAGTGGTGGTGGCTCAGCGGTTTCGGCGCTTGCCTGGCAAGCACGAGGACCCAGGTTCAAACCCCAGCACCACATACACAACTGAGTGTTGGAGCAACTAAGGCCAAGTGAAAAACTAAATAAAGTTGTTTCTCTCTTTCTCTGTGTCTCTCACTGTCCCTCTCTCTTTATTAAAAACAAAAACAAAAACAAAAACAAAAACAAAAACAAAAACTCAAATCCAGGAAGTAAATCTGAAGATACCCAAACAGGATTTAAAAAATCAGCACTCCAGACAAGCACACCTAAAAGTGCCAAAGATATGATGAAGGTAAACACAATTGCTATGGGCAGAATATTTTTCTTTAAAATGTGCATATGTCATGTATTGTAATTTTTTATTTTTAATTCAATGCATGACAATTCTTATATGTTATTCCATCACTGTAAGAATTGGAACAATAAAAAACAAATTATATTAATTGTAAGGCATTATTAATCATTTTAAAAGTAGTAGAAAAAGCATATTTTATCTAATAAAATTCAGGCACAGCGTGTATCTTATTATGAAGAAAAACTAGCTTTATAAATTCAAAATTCTTGCCTTATTACAGTCAGTTTGGCATAAGGACAACTTTGGAACTCAGTTTTAAGAATCATGTTCCATATGAATTTTGATACCAAAAAGGCTAATGTTGCTGACTAAATCTTTTATTGAATCACAGACATTTGTATCTGCAAATATATTTTGAGATCATTATGAATTTTCAGAATGAGCAATCTTTAGCCATATTGTTGTTAAATTCAAAATTACATATCAACTATATCAACTCTATTAATCAGTGTTGTAGAGAAACAGGATCAATAGTTATATATAAGAGGAGGTATATTATGGAAATTAATTCACGTAACTATGGAGGTCAAGAAATTCCATTATTTTCAATCTTCCAGCTGACGATTCTGGAAAGCTGATAGTGTAATTCTGTCTAAGTCTGAAGACCTGAGAATCTGGAGGCCACTAGTATAACACCCAGAGGTGCAAGACTTGAGAACAAGAAGCTCTGTTCTCCATGGGCAAGCGAAGATGCAAGTCTGCTCAAGAAAAGCGTAAATTTGTCCTCCTCCTCCTCTTCCACCACCTCCTCCTCATCCTCCTCCTCTTCCTCCTTCTTCTTCTTCTTTTTTTGTTCTATTCATGGTCTCATTAGATTAAATGATGTGATCCAAATACTTGACAAAGACACCTTAAAGAAGGAAAGATTTTTTTGACTCACAATTTCAGAGGTTTTAGTCCATAATTGAGTGGCTCTGTTGCTCAGGGCAGAGCATCATGGCAAAAGGGCCTGGCACCTCATGGCAGCCAAGAAGCAGAAAGAGATGGGGGAAGGGGCTGTGGACAAGATGTTGTTGTCAAGGGCACACACTCAGTGACTTACTACTTTCAACCATGCACCAAACTCGTACAGTTTGAAGATACTTTTCTGAAATATTCTGTTTTCCTGTTTCTCCCAGTAGTCCATTCAGCTTTCAATAGAGTAATCTACTGATGAAATCAGATCCCTCCTGATCAATCACTTCCCAAATCCCTACTTTTGGACATTACTGCCCTGAGGTCGAAGTCTTCAACACATTAGCTTTTGGGGAACATTCCAGATCTAAACCGTAACAGATAATGCTACCCATTTTAGCAGAGACAGTTTATTTACTCTTCACCCTATTACTATCTTCTGGAAACACTTTCGCAGATAATAAATGTTTCACAAATAATGTTTTACCACCTTTCTGGGCTGCCCTTTCTCCAAATCAAGTAGACCCATAATATTAACTATCACACCAACAAAAATTCAGACTTACAGAAAATTTGAAAGAGTAATACCCCCCAAATCTCTATGTTCTTCATACCATTTTCCTAACAGTTGTGGTTTTCCAGCCCTTTTTATATTTTATTTGGATACAGTGTCTTGCTAAATTATTCAGAGCCTCACTAAGTTGCTGAGGCTGGCCTTGAACTTGCAGTCCTTCTGCCTCAGTCTCTCAGATCAATAAAACTATAGGCATGTGCCTCTTGCCATGTTTAGTCTTAAGTTTTCTATGTTCTTTGTGTATATCTACTTAGGTGTAACTGTGATTATACAATTATTTTTCGAAATCACAGAACAATAAGTTATAGATATGTTGGTCCTTTATCACTATATTATTCAGTACATATATTCTAAAAGTGCAGAAATTATATTTTTAACATAGCCACATTTTAATTATCAAAATTAAGAAATTCAATTTTGATACTGCACTATAATTCAAACCCAAGTTCACAGTCAGATTTGTCCACTTCTAAAGTAATATACTTTGTAGAAAAATTAAACATGGGATTTGCTATCATCTTCTTTGGTCATATATCTGTAGGTTTTTTTTTATTTCACCTGAAACAGTCTCTGAGTCCCTCTTAGTATTTTGGTCTTTGATATTTTTAAACTTTACCCAGGTATTTTGTAGGATGTCCTTTGGTTTGGGTTTATCTGGTGTTTCTTCATGACTGCATTCAGTGTAAGCACTTTTAAGAGAGGATTACAAATAGGAGATGTTGTGTCCCAATTAGTGTTTTAAAAATAATGAGGATGTTAACTTTACTCCTTAAATTATAATCTGTCAGTTTTTTCCAATGTAAAATTATTATACTAAATTACCCATTAAAATCAATAAATACCCTTTGGAGACAACTTTGAAATTATGTAAATATCTTGCTTTTCCTCAAAATTTCACTAATTTCAGTATCTATTAATGACTGATGCTTGGCCCAATCACTATTAAAATTGTTCACAAAAATGGGATTTGTTTTTCAAGTTTATCACTCCTTCCATGTTTATTAGTTGATTTTTATTAACAGGAAGAGCTTTCATATTTTATCTATCCATTTAATATTCAATCAACATGGATTATGGAATTATTTTATCGAACAGCTTATAACCTTACTCTTATTATTTAAGTCTCAAATTTCTGTGGATCTCATAGATTTAAGCCCCTTCAAGTTAATTCTTGTTCCTTTTAATTAGTCTCAACTAATTTTAAAAAACACTTTATTTACTGACACATCAAGGTGTTCCAGAATTACCTTCTTTATTTTCAGCTGTGCGTTTAGACTTAAGCATTTCTTCAGTTTCCTTTTTGTGCAAATGATATTTAGAAACCAAGATCTGAGTTTTAGGTACTCAATGCTTCTGTGTTTGTACTTCTTCTGAGCTCAATTAACTGAAAGAAATCAGAAATTACATGCACACACAAACACATTATTTTTAATTCTATATTCCAAACATTTATGTGTGTTGAACCTGAGAGTTTGCTTTCCCTAGTAATAACTCCAAATCCGGTTCAATACATCATTTATTCTCTTTCTCCTTTGCATATTATAAATTCCTTCTCTGTCAAGGGCCAAATGGTTCCTCTCATTTGTGGAGGCTGGACCTAAACACTGGCTCAGGAGTAAAGTAGACAAACTCATGTTTTAGATCCATAGAACAAAAATGCAAAATGTTAATATTTGTGAGATATAGTTGCAAGATACTTTGTAAGATATTTGAACAAGCTATGCTGCATACTTGTCCAAAAACTTAAATGTTTAATCCTATTGTCAAATATTTTGAAGAATAACAAGGGATGATAGGAAGTGAGGAGAAGGGGAAATGTTGGAACTAAGATAAAGTAAGGTACATTCCAAGCAGTTATAAATGTCACTGTCACTGTATATACTATAGCTATATATATATATATATATATATATATATATATATACATACATACATATATGTATGTATATATATATATATAAATGTTCTTTATATGTATAAGAATTATGTAACTGCATTTGGATTTTTTAGGAATAATATAGGATCTAGAAGAAAGGCAAGGGGTCAGGGGATGGGAGGAGGGAGGTATAGGGATGGGGGCAGGGATATTGAGCAAATTGTATTGCTGAATTGTGTGCGTCTAGGAATATGTCACAACTAATCCCAACATTATGTGATAATAAATACCATTTTTATAATAAATTATAAAAAACAAATAAACCAAAAAACAAAAATAACTTTCTTCTCCAATGGTTATGAAGCTGGTTCTCATTATACACAGTTTATATATTTATTTTGTCCTAAAATTTAAGGGAAAAAGGTAGTTATAGAATTTCTAAGTTAGGTTTCTATGAAAAGGAACTTTAATAACTGGAGTTTCTTTTTTATCTAAAGTCACATAGTTAAACTAACAATTTAAATATATATTTGGGCTGGTTTTTTCTTTCCCTCCCCTCCTCATTGATGCTATGTTATACATTTAAAATAAAGTTTGGTTAGATTTCTCAAAAGTTTTCACTTTTAGGATTTTCTCCCTGATTTTTAAAATATAACTGTTCTCATTTTGAGTATGGAAAGCACTAGCATGCTTTCAAAATCAGAAAATTGTCTATAAAAAAAAGACAAATTTGGAGCTGTGCCATTCCCTCCACTCTGTGTTCCTTCCATATATTTATTCCCAGTTATGCTGTGCACGTAAACATGTCTTTTTATCTTCAATTATTCCTGCTAATATTTTACTTTTTAATTTTTTAATAACTGAATTCAGTTTTCCTCATTCACATTTTTATTTTTCTCCCACAAAAATAGATTACTTCAATGAATCAAAGGATTTTTTTAAGAGAGAAGGACACTGAGAGAGAGAGAGAAAGAGAGAGAGAAAATCAATTTTTATTGAGTTTTTCACATTGCTCACATTGCTCTGACACTTAGTTGTGTACGTGGTTGCTGGAGTTTGAACCCGTGTACTTGTGCATGATGGGCAAGTGCTGTAACTGCCAAGCCAAGCCATGTAACTATGGATTCTATTGCTATTATTATAATGTAGATTTTATTAATTACACAAAATTCTTAGATTTGCTGACATTCTGTATAAAATAGGAATGTTATCAATTTTTAATGCTGAATATATATGTGAAATAAGGTACGAAATTCGTTTTAAGCTCCATGCCCAGAATTTTCTTAATAACTGATAGAAGCTAGAAGGTATTTCCTTCTTACAAACACATGATATTCATTAGCAAATAAATACAGTATACTAGCTGCAAATAAATGTGACTAAGTCCTTGAATTACCTGTAGGACAGATTCATTTTAAAATTTCATATTTTTATTTTTCAATTGAAAATTCCTTACAAGTAAATATTTACATAGGGTATGATGGCATCACTAGCATGGTATCATTATGTGCCATTTACATTATGTATTATTTAACTTATATCTTGGCATCTATAGTTGTTTCTAGAATTCAGAAATAACCCATGAGTGAATATTTATTTAAAATTCACATTTTTTAACTTAAATTTTGAAGGGCATTTACAAGAAAGGTAAAATCACTTAAATTCCAAGTTGAGTTTTTATTAGTGAAAGCACTCAGGTCAGCCACTGACAATTTTTCTCAATTAAGAAACATAAAATAAGGCATGCAAGGAATATGTACTCAAGGAGAAGTACATTCTGCCCTGATCGTGAAAGCTTTAGTGATATTTTAAGTAGAAAGGTTGAAGAATCAAGTCCATTTTGGAGTAATTTAGTAAGCTGAAGTAAGATTGATCCATTCTGCAACAAGGAACTTCTAGAGCATAGTAAAAGTAAAAGCAGTTTATAATGATACAATACCACAAGAATATGTGCTTTGGTGAAGATAAAATACTACAATTAAATTTAACTAAACACAGTTTTGCCTAATTCTCTAGTGTGAGTCTATGTGTGTGGGTGCTGTTATACACACACACACCACATGTGCATGATACAATTTCTTTGAGATTACAGATGTGGAGTATCAGTCTGCCTTGGATCCTTGTTCTATATCTTTACTCTATATCTTTACATGTCTTGCTTATTTTCAGTGTACAATGATTCAGTCCTTCTCTCTTGCAGCAATTTTTTCAGTGCAGACACTGATTTTATATGTGTGACTTCAAATATCTGTGATAAATAGAGCTTTTGATCTGCAAAGAGCCCTGCTTTCTCTGCACAGTACCATTTCCTTCCAGCAGTAGAAGATCAGAGCATGGAATCCAAGACTCCCAGCTTTTTCGAGAGCCAGTGGAGGTCCTAAAACTGTAAACCAATTATTGGCAAATGCTCCATTAATGTGGGTCTGCTTGCTTTCCATGTCTTTTTTCATTTATTAATACAGGTAAATATTCAAACTAGCAAGTTTTTGAGCTAGAAGGAAAAATACATTTAATGAATGCTCATCACAAAAGGTCATTTTTTATATTTTTCATTTTGAATGAATAATGTAAGCAAGTAATGATTTGGCAGAATTGAAAAGCTTTCTGAAACCCATAGTTAGTAAGAAACTAAATGCTGCTGCCCTGGGGCACATCTTTATGAAAACAATTAACAAGATTTTTCCCCTAGAATTAGATTTTGCCATTTAATGAAAAATAATTCATGCAGATTCAATCAACCAAAATATAATAGTGTTTACTTAGCTATTATCCTTAAAAGTGGTTTTAGAAGTTGGATAGAAATGTCTTGAGTCAGGAAAATTTGAATCCCAGGGGAATATTTTGGAAGAGTTACTCTGAAAGCTGAGTTTAAATCATTTTGGTTCATGAAGTGTGCTTTGATCATTAACATGGAACCTTTATCACAAGAAAATCCAATATTCAAAGCAGTATTAAGGGAGAAATAAAATGAAAGGTAATAACGCCACTCTATTTGAAGCAGATTATCAGTTAGCTCTTGGCACATACTGAAAACAGCACTCATTCTGATCCTTTTCTTTCTTTTTCCCCCATGGATCTATTATATTAGCAGTTGCACTACACAGGCAGGTTTTGTAAAATGATTGCCCCCAGTGCCAAATTATTTTCCTGGTGGTGATTCAGATTGAAGGGAAGCATGATAATCCCTTCTGGACCCTGGAGAACTCATAGGACACATTTTGAATAGAGGTTCCAATTTGTTACATCTCTCTCTCTTTGTCCCATCTCCCTCCCTTCTTCTTTCATTCATGACATATCAGAAGGCTATATTTCACCAAATATTTTATAGGATGCATAGGTGGAAATATCATGGAAAATATAGATTTTAAACCTAGATACCAGTCCTGCAAGTTTTATGATTTCATTAGTACTTTATTTTATCACTATTTTTGTTTAAACTGGAATTAATAATTACTTCCCAGAACATTTGTGATTCCTAATTGAAATAACATATATGAGTTTCCCAAGCACCGGTTTGGAAAATAATTAACTCAATTTCTTTTCTTTTTTAACATATTAAAAAGATCTGTAAAAATATATATCACAAATATTACCAAGTTTCGGTGAGTTTTAAAAATTTGTTATATTTGTTTCAATTATGATCACATGCCACATAATGACATTTTGATCAATACTTGATGTGCAAATGAGCAATTTTATGAGACCATGGAAAATGATTCATAAAATTACAATGGAGCTGAAAAATTCCCATCACCTAGTGACATCATAATTCTCACAAGATTATAAGGTTATAGGCAACAAATTGTTCAGATTTGTATAGCGAGGCTGGTTTAAACAGCACCACTGTGTTACCCATTGTGCAAAAGTATGGTAGTGTAATTATATATAGCATGTAATACTTGATAATAATATAACAACAACCAACTACGTTACCAGTTTATCTATTTACTATAGTTTACTCTTTCATCACTAATTTAGAGTGCACTCCTTCTGCTTATGAGAAAAAAAGGTGAAGGCAGCATGTGGTGCTGCACTCACAGCAGTTCCGTTTCTTGATTGACTCAAGAGACCACATCAAGTGATTGACCTGTACACCGTCTAGGTTTGCACAAAGCTGAAAGCACCTAGTGATGCATTCCTCAGAACATATCCTGGCCGTTAAGCAGCACAAAGATGTGTGTACATATTTTAGGAACAAACATCCACCTATGGTCATTCATATCACCTGCCTCAAGATTTATATGGTAGTAGAAATGTATCATTTTCCCACTTCCTTGTAATGCTTTTTGTTGGGTCAAATCTCTTTGTTTCCATATCGGTAGGAAAATCGCCTGAGATTCACCATATCTGAGGTTAGTCAGTCTGTCTTGTACCATATTTAACCACCTCAGTTTCCAGAGAGGCATTATAAGAAAAACCAAGGAGTTCACATAAGTTTCTCCTACTTATTTATAAAGCACTCACTTTGTCTCCTCATGAGAGTACAATAATTTTTGAAATCATCTACGCCTGTTTTTATTTTGCCACTATTTATAGTCTTTAGGACTTTAACATTTACATAATGTTCTCTTTCCATGGATCTATTCTGTCATTTAATCTCACCTGCATCAATGACCTTGAGCAATTCTTATCTCTTTATATCTGTTTCCACATTTGTAATGCTATGATCAGAAAATCCTCTTTTTCCCTAAAGAGACATAAGTACAGCAAATTTAAAAATGCTAAAAGAGGAATGGTGAATAAAAAATTAAATGCAAGTGAAACTGATTTTTGTGTCTTATACAGACTTTGAAACTATCATAAATGTAGAAATGTTACTGTAGCTATGAATCACAAAGTAGAAAACTAAAATGAAAACATCAATGTCCTTGCCCAGGTTATGAACCTGGAGTTCAGGTTTTCAGATCTAGTCTGTGTGATTTAGGTTGTGCTCTTAGGAATGAGTTATTTTAGATCTTTTTATGAGTGGATTCTATCCTCCACCGATAGAACTGCAAAACTGCAGGCAAATTTTAAATTTACTAGTTTAGACAAACAAAAACATTGATACAATGAGAACTACATGAACATCAATGACTACTGTAAGTACTTTAAGAAAAATTTGAGAAAGAATATTGGGACAGGAAAAATGGTATTATTCTATTAACAGTTACTGAGAACTAGTTTATCAAGTAAAAATATCACCATTAACATTAAAAGTAACCAAATAGTAAATCAATACTAGTTTAGAAAATAAAACATGAATTCCTTAAATATTGCTCTATTTGTCATTAATATCTTCTTTAACAACAGGGGCATTAGTATAAATGAACTATAGTCTTTTGAATAACTGAGATACAATTTTACTACCCAAATTTGCATTTGCTTCTGGTTTATCTTTGAAAAAAATTGCTGACGTTAATGTACCCAAGCTCACATCTGAGAATTCATCTTCACTAGACAGTTGATATGATTGGTTAATTTTTCCACATATAGATTCTACCTTTCATAAAGATTATTTACACTCTTGTTCAGATCTTCAATATGTCTGAAAATATAATTTTACTTTCTTGTTCCTTGATTCAATCACTCTTATGTAATGCTATGAGACCATTATCAACCACTCTATTGGTGTACTGAAATTTAAGGTTTTATGTGTTGAGTCAAGTACTGAAAAGGTTTGAATTTTGTCATGGAATACTCACAGCAGAGGCAGAAGGACACATGAGCCTCTAAAATGAGACTGTTTGGGCTGGAGCGGTGGCTCAGCGGTTTCAGCGCTTGCCTGGCAAGCACGAGGACCCGGGTTCAAACCCCAGCACCACGTACACAACTGAGTGTTGGAGCAACTAAGGCCATGTGAAAAACTAAATAAAGTTGTTTCTTTAAAAAAAATAAAAATAAATAAATAAAATGAGACTGTTTAAGTCACCTTTGACTTTGATAGCAATCATTAATAAGAGAAATTTGTTATAAGTCTTAGAATGGCACTCTCTGCTCTTTACCATGTTATGTGTTGTATTTTGTGTTGCTATAACAAAATACCAAAGATTAAGTACTTTATAAATAATGGAGGTTTATTTTGCTGATGGTTCAGAGGTGCTGCCCTTGGTTCTTGGTGAAGTCCTTATGGGGAGTTACAAGTAAAAAGCCACAGGTTGAGAGAGAATAAGGAAATTATCCTGATACAAGAACTATTATTATTGTCTTTCCTTTGATCATTATTCAAATATATACTATTCTTTAGAACAGATATATCTGAAATATCCCTAAATTTTTCCAAGTGATTACAGTGTAATCACAATTTGTGAATGTAAATATGTATTAAAAACACAAAAAAATAAGGAAGTTGAACAAGAGAAACAACTAGCAAATTATGCTGGTAATTTTCCTATGACAAATTCTTACGTGAGTGAAGCATTTCTAATAGGATGGATCATTCAATTCAAGATAAGGGGAAGAAAGTGAATATCCACTCAACCAATAACATGGTAGCTTTTTGTTTTATACTATGTGATCTTAATGCTGACATAGTAGATTCTTTTATGCACCTTAATTCTTTGAAGAGAAAAAAAAAAGACCTCAGTTTTCATTATAAGTTGTTCACCGAATCTTAACCCCTGAACCGAGAAAGCACTTTTTGTTGGCATATGTTTTATTTCCTTTTGAAAGAGCAATAATTCAGGTTATAAAATAGTCTATCTCTTTTAAAAATTTATATATTATCACTTAAAATTTATAATACCTATAAAAATAAAAAATACAGATAAATATTAAAATTTTAAACTGTCATCAAAAAGAAAGTATCAGGTATTTTTATTTTAATTAGTTTTCCCAAACTTTTCTCAGTGCTTACATAGTGCTAACGAAGCATGACCTTCAATCCAGAACACCTTCTTTAAAACCTCAGTTTCACCCTTAGTGACTTTGTGACTTTGAGCATATGATACCTGTTCAGAGGCTCAATTTCTTGAGCTGTGCAATGGGAAATTTCATGAGTAGAAGTTCATGATAATTTATATATGTATACTTCCAGTGGTTGTGTAAATTACCATGTATAAAATGCTTAAATGACTATTTTGTATATTGATTAGTTGTCAATATATTGGAACACATTTTACATAAATTTGCACATGGAAACTTTACGTAATAGTGTGATTCAAGTATATATTCATCTAACAGAAGCGTACTATAATTTTAATTGCTGCATAATATTTTCATATAATCATATTTTCAAATTATACCATCATATTCACTGTATAAATATTCTGTATTTCAGTGTTCATATTATTGAAATAACTTAAAAAGTGTAAAGAAAATTATTTTATTTTGATGATAGTTCAGAGGTTGGAAGATCAAGAGCATTTTGCAGGCATCTGCTTGGTTTCTGTCTCGGGAGGACTTTGTGCTGCTTAAATTCTTGTTGGGACGCACAATAGCAACAGGGAGTAGAGGAAGAAACTGAAGACAAGGGGCAAACAGCTTTAAAATAGTCCGTTCGTCTGGCAACAAATCCAGTTCTGTAAGAGCCAGAAAACCATTAATTCATTTCATCTGTGCTCCGTGGACCTCACCTAAGCACTCCCATTAGCACCCAATTCTCAGCACCACCACGTTGAAGGATTAATGTTCCAAAACAAAAAGAAAAATAAAAATGTCCATGGTAAAGATTCAAACCATAACAATGTGTATATAAAAGCAAACAAAAATTTTAGACAAGTTTTCTCTTAATATTATTTATGTGCCACAACATAAATGTAATCCATAGCACCGCTCCCACCGTACCTTGGCTCCAGCTTTGTCATTGAGCGTGGTCCATCATCACAGTCTGTAGGTATTTTTCTTACTTTGGTATGGGAAATATAGCAGCCTGACAGAACTAATGTTTTATGTAATTAAATTCTCTTGTATACCTGAGCAATTAGACATTACAGCAATTATCTCAAAACTGAGCTGAATATTTTAATTTCAGTAGTATTTGAATATCCTACTGTTTATCCAGTAGCATCACTTCGTTGTCATTCTTGGAAGTTTTGGCTGTTTCCTTTTTTTTTTTTTTTTTTTAATTGTACCGGGAATTGACCCCAGGGACTATTTACCAGTGAGCCACATCCTCAGTACTGCTGCTCCTCCTCCTCCTCCTCTTCCTCCTCCTCCTCTACTTCTTCTTCAATTAAATTTTGAGACAGGGTCTCGCTAAGTTGCTGAGGCTGATGTGGAATTTGCAATCCTCCTTCCTCAGCCTCCAGTGCCTCTAGGACTACAGGCGTCTGCTGCCATGCCTGGCTCCTGTCTTACTTCAAGTTCTAACATTATCTTTTCCAAATTCATTTGAAAGCAATGGCCTTGCATTAATCTTTGCTGGGGTCAAGTGGACTACATATACAACACCTCATCATCCCATCCACGAGTCTTCACAAACACCTGAATCATTGTCCTTTCTGTCACAGCTGAAGGAACAATCCTTGCCCTTCTCAGAGGCCAGTATTGCTGCCTTAGGTTTCACATGCTAGATCACTCTATCTGGGACTCCACTTCATCTCTGCTATTCACTGCCAACACTCTTTCCCACTCCTCTCAATCATGTCCTAGCCTAGAACATGAGCTTTATTTATTTTGGCCTTTATTAAGAAAGCAACCTTTTAACCTAACCCTTTAGATATCACCTCATTACTCTAAGCTACTTTTCAAAAAATAAAATAAAATAAAATAAAACTATTATAAAAAGTAATCTTGCTTTTTCTATTTTTTTTCCCTCTGAGCCACTATGCCAGGATGTTCTTGTACTTTTTCTTTTACCCAATGAAAAATATGACTATATTCTTACTTCTTCCTCTAAGCTTAGAATTTTAGAGACTGGAAAGCCATTATACTCAAATGTGGGTAACATAAATTCTACCTTCAAGGCTAACCTTTTCTGGGAGTTCCCGTGTTGTGTATGTAATGAGCTATTTGATATTTACTAATGGGATAAAATATGTCCAAAACAGAAGCCATTACTTATGATAACCCTGACTGTCTTTCTCACATTTATTAAGTCACTGCTTCTCAGGCCAATAGACACACAAACACACACACACACACACACACACACACACAGAATCATTCTTACCAATTCTTGGTTTCTAATCTCAGGTTCTCATCAGGCACGGAATCTCTCCTACCTCCAAAGTCCTTGTGCTTCATCTTCTTTGCCACCACCTTGCTCTTTATGGCAATTTCATCTCATTTGTGCTCGTAACTGTACTCAGGACTACTCCACATGCTTTCCTCAATCTTATCATATATTCTTTAGACAGCATCTAAAATGCTAATGTAAAGAAAGAAAACTTACAAAAGTATATAGAAATTGCATGAGAGAATTTCTTAAGACACAAAAAGTCATGACTCTGAAGAAAAACATTGATGAAATTAAAATTGAGAAATACTAATATTCAAGTCACCACTAAAAAGATGTCATGTGTAAAAGTTATTTTTAATTCATATATCAGATACACAACTCATATATATATATACATATATATATATATATATATATATATATATATATATAGTATTAAACACTCAATCAAAGCATAGGAAATTCATGGCTATCCCAATAATAAATGGATAAGATATTAAAAATGGATCTTACAGAAGAGAAAGAACACATGACCACCTGAGAAATGAAGAGATTCATTATAATTGCTTATCAGAGGAACAAGATTTAAATGCTGAATGAGTTTTCACTCATTTCCTGTAAACTAAAATTAAAAGGACTAATAATATTCTGATTTCAAGTATGCAGAGCAAGTGAAGCTGTCATATACTATTAGCTGGAGTATAAATGTGTTTAAGTGCTTTACAATACCACATAGCAAAGTTTAAATATGACCCAGTAATGCATGAATTGATATACATTGCAGAGTGTACTAAAAAATAGTGAAGGAATATCATAGCAGTAACATTCATGGATGCTCAAACAGCAAAAGTGTTCAATCTCAATTAATATACAGGAAACAGCACAAATGTACAATTACAATAAATACCTCATAATAATAGAATAGTATAGATCAATGAAAAATAATCAACAAATCCACAAATCACCCTGATGAACTACATAAACAGAACACTTCATTTATATTTGAAGGCAAGCTAAAATTTCAAAGTAAAAAAAAATTTCAGAGAAAGAATGAAGGAGTAGAATGTCATAAATCTCTCTTTTTCTCTGTTAGTTTTGTTGCTTTATCCTGCTTATGACATAGCCCATACCAGATATTGATTGATATTTGTAATTATCACTATGAGTCTAATAATGAGAAAAATTTCATATCAAATTCTGACAATAGGGATGGAGTGGTGGCTCAGCGGTTATGGCGCTTGCCTGGCAAGTGTGACGATGCAAGTTCAAATCCCAGCGCCACATACACAATAAAATGTCACAGCAAGAGAGCCAAATGAAAAACTAAATCAAAAATTTATTCTTTCTTTCTCTCTCTCTCTCACTGTCTCTCTTTCTTTGGAAAAAAAATATGACAATAGAACAACTTACATATTTAACTTCATTGATGTCCTAATTTTTTCAAATTTCTTTTGAAATAGTGTATCTTGTTGCATAGTTTTGAAAATATTTATCTTGGTCTGCTGTATAAATTGCACAGTAAATGTAAGGCAATATTTTCCTTAAGTTTAAATAAAAATTCTATAATTAAGGGAGTTAAATCAAGCATATTTGACTAGAAGGTGTCAGAGAAAAATAATTAAATTAAAAATAGAAATATTATATCTTATTGTAAGTATCTATTATAATATGGAAAATCACTCTAAAATCCAGTGACTTTAAGCAAGTAGAATAATTTATTAATATGCTTCTGAAATTGATGAAGCATCCCTACGTAATTCTTGCTCAATGTAGCCATCCAGTGTCAGATGGAGAGTTGGTGGCTCTTACAATCCTTAAAGGTTCCTTACTGTCACATTTACAGGTTGATACCAGCTGTGGTCTGAGAGCTCAGCTGTGGAAGTCACTGAGACAACATAGATGTGAACTTTTTATGTGCTCTGCGTTTCCATGTGGCATTCCATGAGCAGGAAACTCAAGATGACTGGGACAAAGATTTACCAACATTATTGACTTCAACTCAGAAATCACAGCATCATGTCCATTGTCGTTACAGTTGTACCCAGATTCAGTTATGGGAGACCTAAGCCCACCTCTTGGTAGATGATAGTAAATTACATATTGTCCAAATTACACATGCAGGATGGTAGATCCAACAAATGCTCCAAGAAGAAGACATTACTGCAAATGTTTATGTATATATAGTATTGATTCTGAAGTAAAGAACATTAAAAAAAATAAGAAGTTGTCACTACCTTGTGCCATTTTCTCCATTATTCCATTGCAGAAATGAGTAGAAAATCCAGAAGGACCTTTGGGGAATATGCAAAATTCAAATCATAAAACTAGCACCAGATTTCAGGCTACATGTACACTGTAAAGCACCAGTTATTTCCCCTGTTCACATGGTTTCCTGCCCTTCTGCAGCATCATGAGAGTGTAAAACACTGAATATCGCTAACCAAGGAAAAGAGAACATTCGAAGTTTGATTTTTACTAAATGTGTATCACTTCTGCACCATTGTAAAGTCAAAGAATTTTAACTTGAATCCTCATCTACAGGAACTACTTGGACATCCCCTTCCCAGCTGTATTGTAATAAAGATCTGTTTATAGCATCAAGTTATTATTGTGTATATGTTCTGATGCTGATTTCTAAGAGATGTCACATCCTCTACTGCATTCAATTCAGCATTCTAAATCTGATAGATTATCATATTGAAGTATCATATTGATCCTGTACAGCTAGCATGACGATTACCTTAAAATAAATTTTTTTCAATAACTAATCGTATAATGATAATTTGACTATCTGTTTTTAGAGAAGAAGTATATCATAGTATGCGTTATTGGGAATACATCACTCTTTTTTATTTTATTTATTGTTCAGTCCCATTCAGAGAAATTTATTATGTTAATGAAAAGGATAATGGAAAAAGAGATTTTGTCTGATATTGAACTGTAATTAAAACATTAAAGCTGAAATCAGATTTTTAATATAAATGAGAATTCAATAACAAACCCTCTGTGACACAAATTACTTATCTTAGAGAGAAGTACAGGGGACTTGAGCAATAGTAATTTGAATATGCATTTAATAAAGCTATGAGATGAGCAGCTTGTGACTATAGAAAAGGGTGAAGTTAGAATATATTCTTAAACAAGCATGTTAGATAAACACACCATTTGAATAAAGAATCTAATTCAATATTATTAAGATTGCATGATATATTTAATTTAAAATTTAATTTTTAACTCTGTCAATATTCCAATTTCTTTTCCTCAACTCACAGAATTACATTTTTAAGGGAAGGAAGAAATTATATCAATTTTCAAGTGCATAATTAATCATAGGTTCAGTCTTTCCTAAAGAGGGAATACTCAGAGATGATCGCACACCTTGGAAGATAATTACTTTAGGAAAGGAGACAGTATGTCATTTGTCTACTTTGATAAATACACAATCTGGGGGCTCTGAATAGTTTCTTCCCATTACATAGCACTTCCAAATGTGATTCTGATGTGATTTCAGTTACTCAGGTTATATTTGCACATCACCAACAAGAAATACTAATTAATTACACAAATACAGTGTAGATGCAATTGAATGATTTTTGTTTTTGTATTTTTGCTAAATGAGAGAAAAACAACAGCAGATCTCTACTGTCTTCTAAAAAGCTTGTAATGTAGAATCACATAGTGAAGCTTGGAATGACACAGTATTTTCCCATGTGATAATGCAAGGGGTCTTACATGTTTTCAAAATAAATACACACCAAAAATATTTCTACAATTGGTGAACACAACACTGCATGGCAGAACTCATTCAGTAAATACAAAGTATACAACATTGTTTTAGTCAGATTTTTCATTGCTGCAACTAAAAGATTTGACAAAAATAATATTGGGAGTAAAAGTTTAATTAGGGGCTCATGGTTTCAGAGATCTTAGTCGGTAGAAGGCCAGCTCCATTCCTTGGGGCTCAAGCTGAGGCTAAACATCATGGTGGACGGCATGGCTCCAAGAAGCAGAGAGAGAGTTGCCACACCAGATACAAAATGTATACCCCAAAGCATGCCCCCAACAACTCACCTCATCTAGCCACTCCCTACCTGCAACATACAGTTACCAATTAATCCCTATCAGTGGGTTAACTCACTGATTTAATTAAGACCCTCCTAACCCAATCATTTACTCAGGCTTCCTGAATTTTCTCACATAAGTTTTTGGGGGACATTACACATTCAAACTGCAACAAACATAAAATTGTGAGTGCTTTTCATGAATTAAACCATTTAGTATTCATGAGCATCTTTTACTTTGAAAAATTTTGCAAAAAAAGTAGATTAAAATTTGTCCAGGGTTACAAGATTACTTAGAAGAAAAGAAAGCAGGTGAATCATGATGCCCAACAACAGAACATGTCCTAACCATCAGATGATATTGAAAATTCTGCTAATTTGAGTAGATGATAGTTGCTTAACTTTTGCCTCTTTTATTTGATTATCATCATCTCTTTTATTTTGAATCTAAACAGTGTGCATGTAATTTTAAGAGCAACTCTACATAATGAAAAAGGCAATAATCAAAATTCATTAAGAAACTCTGTGAAATGTATTTGATTCCTTGTAATTATTTATTTTATCTCATACAAATATTCCTCTGCTCCAGTAAAACAGTTTTAATTAATATTTCTGAAATAACTATACAATTGTAATGGTTTGGATATGAGGTTTTTCCCCAAAAGCTCATGTGTAAAACAATACAGGAATGTTTAAGTGGTGAAATGATTAGACATTAAGAACTATAACCTAATCAGTGGATTGATCTATTAGATGGGTTCATAATTTGAATAGATTAATGTTTTGTAAAAGCAGGCAGAATTATGGTGTTGGCTGACCATGGACTGAACCTCTGAAACCATGAGCCGAAAGAAACATTTCCTCCTTTAAGTAGTTGTTGTTGGGCAACTTGGTCATAGCAAAAGAAAGCTGATTAATAATATTTTCACCAAATGTTCTAGACCACTGAAAAAAATGGTACACAGTTGTTTCTTAGTATCCCTGAAGAATGGGTTCCAAGTTCCCCAGAGGATACATAAATTTAACCATGCTTGATTCCCTGACATAAAATGTTGCAATACTTTCATTTAACCTATTCACATTTTCCTATATGCTTTCAATTAATTATCTTTAGATTTTGTTTAGCTTTTTTTAATTGAGAAATTTATTTTTGAAAAACCATACAAAATTTTTAAAAAATAATATAAAATGTATATAGATTCTGAAGATTAGATTTACCCCCAAGAGTGCCCCTCCAATTACCCACCCTTATCCCTCCCTTCCCCTTCCCACAATATCTCTAAAAATGTATTGGGTTGTATAACATTACACCTTACCTGGATTTAACACATGATAATAGACAACCTTTCTCAACTGCCAGGGTCTAGTTCCAGCCTCCACAGATGAATGAAAACATTCAACCACTGATTCTCTAGGTTATGCTGATTTCATTCAGCATAATTTCTTCCATAGCCATCCATTTACCTTCAAAGGCTGCAATATCATTGTTTCTAATTGCTGTGTAAAATTCCATGGTATATATATATATATACCACAGTTTTTCGATCCATTCTTTCAGTGAGGGACATCTAGGCACACTAACATACTGCTAGTGGAGCTGCAGACTGGTACAGCCCCTCTGGAAAGCAGTATGGAGAATCCTCAAAAAACTAGGGATGAGCACACCATATGATCCTGCTATTCCTCTCCTGGGTATTTTTCCAGGGGATTTAGAATCAGCACATTATAGGGACACAGCAATATCTATGTTCATAGAGCTCAATTTATCTTTAGATTTTTTAATGCCTAATACAGTGGAAATGCTGTGGAGATAGTTGTTATGCTATATTTTTTAAAACATTGTACTATCTTTTATTTATTTTTAGATTATTTGTTATCTGTGGTTGGTTGAATCTATGGATATGGAACCTTTTGATACAGAGGAACAATTTTATATAAAAAGTGATAACAGTTTTTTTATCCTGTGGATAATATCACAATTTTACAAGGAAATTTCTGGAAAAGTAATGCTTGGTTGGTTAGAATGGAGCACCATAGTTAGTTAAGTATGTAGGTTGTTAAAAATGACAATTTGAAGGGTGAGGAATGTGTGAAATCATGTTTCTGTTAACCTGGTAGTAATATAATCTTATTTATCTTTATTTATAATCTTTAAGTAGATTTCTCATACAATTGTGTCCTTTTTTAATTTAATTAACTTTTTAAAAAGAGAGAAACGGAAATGAGAGTGGGGGGAGAGAGAATGAGTGAGAGAATCAGTCTTATTTAGTTTTTCATCTGTTTTTCAGTGCTCCAACTCTTCATTGTGTAGGTAGTGCTGGGGTTCGAACCCAGGTCCTAGTATATGCCAGGCAAGTGCAGTAACCTCTGAGCCACTGCTGCAACCCAACAGGTGCAATATTAAAACAAAATATTCACAGTAAGCTCTGGGAGATGAATTTCCTGTGAAGATTTCCTACTGACAAGGAAAGCTTGGCAACATTTAAGGAGATTCTTGGTTGAGGATTCAGTATGTTAAAGTTTAAGAACCACTCTCCTAGATAGAGAATCCTCTATTTCCATAAATCTTTAGTGGAATTTTTATCTTTATGTGGAATTTCTTCCAGATATTCAAGAAAAAGTAGCTAACAATGAGGAAGAGCATGCATTCATATTTCAAACTTGTCTAAATTCAGCATGAGAAGCAAATGTCTTTGTCCCCAGAGGATCAGCCTCTTTAAAAACAACAAAAAATTGCTAGTTGGGTTTGATTATCTCCATTGAATCATAATTCAGAAAAACTTCTGATCTACTCATTAAATTCATTTGGCAGCTATTTTGATTATGCTAGTCTAGATATCTTGTTTCCAACTTTCTCTTGAAAACACACCAAGAATGAGGGTGGGGGGAATCCTTCACTATCATCATCTTGTGTGAGATGCTCAGACCAGCCATGGCCTGCATAAATACTTTTATTTTATGTATTTATTTATTTTTTAACAGAGAGGGACAGAAGATGGCGATCTGAAGACAAAAGGCTTCCATTGCACCCCCGTGACTGATCAGGATATCTCCGGCTTCTCACCAGTTTTTTAAGGTGCGTTTTGGGAAATGGCATTATGAATCACCAGTTCTGATCTCAGCATTGGTTTTGGGGAATAGAGACCTATGAGCAAACAGGGATTCTTTGTCCCGTGCACCCGCGGCGGCGCCTGCCGGCTGATCAGCCGGCAGGCATTTGCACTCTCCAGCCTACATTCTCGCCTGCCAGAGTCCCTTCTGCCTGGGGGAAAAAATCCCGCACAGCTTTAAAGACAGCGTACTGGCGAGGACACCTCCCGGACCTGTGCACTGCCTGGCGGCAGGATCAGTGACTGGATAGAGCTTCCTAATAAGCACAGAGCAGCGGTTTGCGCAGGGGAGGTGGTGCGGGAACTGCAAGGAAGTGAGAGGGGAGCAAGCCTCCATACTACATCTGCGAACTAGTTACCGCACGTCCAGCCCGCCTGAGCAGGGCAAGACCTCTTTGGGACTGCAAAGCAAGCTCTAACTGTTCCGCCCGGAAGCAGCAGAGATCAAGGGTGGAAACAGGACCAGAAGGCCTGGCTGAAGCCCTGAAGAAGGTGGGGGAGCAGTCAGGGAAGGTGAGCATCCATTTTGAAAACCACCCTCCCTCTCCTGGACCCACATCCCCCGGGTCTGAAAAAGAGGCTCATACAATTGTGCCCGGATCCTGCAGCTG
>PVKS010007020.1:0-75114 GCA_004027875.1 Aplodontia rufa | reverse complement strand
TTCTAATTGCTGTGTAATATTCCATGGTATAAATGTACCACAGTTTTTGGATCCATTCTTCCAGTGAGGGACATCTGGGTTGTTTCCATAGCCTAGCAATAGTAAATTGTGCTGCTATGAACATAGATATTGCTGTGTCACTATAATGTGCTGATTCTAAGTCCCCTGGAAAGATACCCAGGAGTGGAATAGCAGGGTCCTATGGTGGACTCATCCCTAGTTTTTTGAGGATTCTCTACACTGCTTTCCAGAGGGGCTGTACCAGTCTTAGCAGCTCAATTTACTATAGCTAGACTATGGAACCAACCCAGATGCCCCTCAATTGATGAGTGGATACAAAAGCTTTGGTACATATATACTATGGAATACTACTCAGCCATTAGAGAGGACGATATTATGTCTTTTGAAATCAAATGGATGGAGATGGATAGAATTATGCTTAGTGAAGTCTCCCAATCTCAGAGACTCAAGGGCCGAATGGTTTCTCTCATTTGTTGATGCTAGCATATTTGGGGAAGCAGTAGGGCTGACGGCTAACCTAGCAAAACTGCAAATTGAACGACTTTCAGAGCATTAGGGGATGGCTCTATAGGATTCTTGAAGGTGTAGGGAGGTGGATGGGGAGCGGGGAGGGTATATGAAGAACTCACAGGAGTCTGGAGATTGGGAAGATGGGGGAACCATCCCAGAAGCCCATGTCATTCCTCCACGAAATACCCATTTAACGCATGAGTTCTTCTGAGGGAAACTGCAATAGGTAAAATCCAAGGTGGTTATCCATGATCTGGCTTTTCCCCTCAATAACAAAGTTTATATCTATATCCATTGATTGATAATGTTTTGATAATGTTTCCCCCTCAACTGTATTTCTATATTCTTCTAATAAAAAAATGAAAAAAATAAAGTCAGTAAACAATCTAAAAAAAAAAACAGTGTGGAAGCAACGAAGGCCAATGAAAAACTAAATAAAACTGATTCTATCTTCCTCTCTCTCTCTCACTGTCCCTCTTTTAAAAAAAAAAAGTTATAGTTCAGATGGTATGTTACTAGCACAGGACCAAAAAAACTACAAGTCCAGAAACAGACCCACACAAATATGGATACTTTACATAAGTCAGTTGTGGCACTGCACAAATCAGAAAAAGATGAACTTTTCAAAACTGATTGGTGGGAAGAAGGAAGTAAATGAAACTTGACCTCACATTATTCATATTATTATTCCGGTAATAATTTACAAAAAGATAAAACTAAAAATACTCTCAAAAGATAATACAGAGGGCTGCAGCGGTGGCTCAGCAGTTTCAGCACTTGCCTGGCAAGCACGAGGACCCGGGTTCAAACCCCAGCACCACTTACACAACTAAGTGTTGGAGCAACGAAGGCCATGTGAAAAACTAAAGTTGTTTCTCTCTGTCTCTCTCACTGTCCCTCTCTATTTAAAAAAAAAAAAAAAAAAGACAATACAGAACACCTTCTATGGCTTGTTCAGGCTACAAAAGGGTTGGGACAGTAAAAGAGAAAGAGAAAAACAATTTTTATTTAGTTTTTCTTGTGTCTTTAATTGCTCCACAACCTCGGTTGTGCACATAGTGCTGGGGTTTGAACTCACGTACTCACGCTTGCAGGACAAACACCGTAACCGCCGAGCCACTACTCCAGCCCCCTGTAAAAGGGTTTCTTGAAAAGGATTCAAGAAAATATAGTCAAAGTTGATAGATTCCATTATACTAAAACTCAGAGACTGATTCTATTGATCAAAAAGCACTATAGAATAAGCCAAACCAGAAGATACTTGTAACACATATAACTAAAGGACAAGTATCCAAAACAAAGAGAATTTCTAATAATTAGTCAGAAAAACAGACCTAATAGAAAAAACTGGGCAAACAACTTGAACATATATTTCAAGAAATTCAAATGACTGAGAAAAGATGCTCTACTTCAATAATAATTATAGAAATGAAAATTAAAATGAGATACCATCATAACCTTCAGACTGGCAAAAATTAGAGTCAGCTAACACCAAGTGTTCAGGAGGATGCAGAGCAATGGAAACTCTCAGTGTTGATGGAAGTATAAACTGAAACAAAAACTTTGCCATTGTCAAAGTTTGAACATGGGCATACATTCAGACCCAAAAAATCCACTCCTACCCATTCTATAGAACCATTTACACACATGCAAACGTAAAATAGATACTAAAGTAAAAACTCACCACTGCATTATCTATAAGTTAGAAATTGAAATCAATTCAAATGTTCCTCAAAACTAGAATGAATAAACTGACCTATACTATAATGGATCATTTTATCACAATGAAATCTGATTAACTACAACTAACTACAACAACCAGAAACTAATTTCACAAATATAATACTCAACTAAATTCTTAAATCACATAAAATACACATAATATTATTCCACTTACATAAAGTTTAAATCAAAGAAAAACTTTATCATTCAAGGATGTACCCCTGGCATTATCTAAAATCATGAAGAAAATGATAGTCACAAAAGTCAGGATAATAGCCACTTACCCAAAAAGGAATAAATATGTTGACAAGTGAAAGGGAAGATAAGATGTGAGTACTTTTGGCTTGATGGCCTGAGCAATGACAATGCAAATATTCACTTCATAATTTCCTTTAAATAGTACGTTTTATATGTACTCATATACATATAAATGAAAAGGAAAAAAGTAACAATTGCGTATGATTGCTATTAGAATTTAATAAGACAACAAAAGCAAGTCTGGTTCCTAGTATACAATTAAAAAAATAAAAAGCTATAATTACATAATATTTTTTATCTTCCACATTGCCCACCCACGACAATAATATGTTCATGGTAGGTGCTCAAATATTTTGTTCAATAAATGAAACAAATAAAAACAATGTAGGGTTATCCCTCTCTTGTGACCTCTCCCCCCGCTTTGGGAGCTCTGCTTTTCTTCTTCCACTACTCTAATAAATTGTTACTTTGAGAAAAGAAAAAAAAAGACAATTTAGATTTGAGTGGTTAGGTTCCTCAACTTCCCTTCTCTAGTCCACAAACCCCAGAACTTGAATTCCTTATAATCCAACAGTTACTCTCCCCTGTCCCTTTGGTAATTTTCCTAGTCTCTTACTTCTATCACTCATACTACACATCTCTGCCTTACTACACTCTAAATGTGCACTGAATGCTTACAGCCCATTAAAATCTGAGGGATTTAAGGCAGAAGAGAGTAGCAGGGATTTAAACTTAAGCAAAAAAGAATGAGAGGAGGTTATAGGAAAAACCAGTGAGGACAGAATATTTAACTATCCTTTAAAAACACCCAACACAGCAGGGTTTTAGTTCCGATGCTTTAAGGAGCTAGAAGGCACAGGAAGGGAAAGCAGGCAAAATCCCTTCAAAATCTAGTACCTTATAAAAGGAAGTAAGTTAACATTCATTACCATCTATACCCTAATCTTAAAAGGCAAAAAAATATAATCGCATGTGAAAATATATCTATTTATCTTAAAATTCTCTCAGAAACAATAAAACACAACAAAATTACCTCTGACAATAAGACTCTCTGGAATGAATCAATTCTCAATTACTTGGGGAATAATTTTCTTTTTTAATTTATTCAATATGTATTTCATTGTTATACATAGGTCAGAAGATTAAATATGCATCAGAACTAAATTTGTTGCATAGATGATGATACTCCCATATAGAATATTATGTCTCCATTTTAAAAAAAGAGTGAAATAGATCTTTATATTCCAATATGGAGTGCTCTCCCCAGGACATTCTAAATGGAATAAAAAATGGTGTGTGTATATATATATATATATATATATATACATATATATATATATTTTTTTTTAAGTTTGGTACATGAATGGAGAATATACAATATCTTATTTCTGAAGGAAAAAATATTAGAATGCTTACTCAAAAACTTTCAAAAATGGTTATCTGTAGGGGAACAAGAAAGTAAAGAAAAGATGGGGATGAAATAAGATTCCTAAGTTTATATTTTCATTTGGTTTCTCCTTTTGAAGTAAGGAACTATTTTACATATTCTAAAAAATTAAATAAACAAGGAAAGCAAATCCTAAAATGAAAAATAAGTTGAACTACCTGCTTATCAAATTGGTAAAATCACAGGAAGGAAAGAAAGATTTCCAAGAGACTTCTGAACATATAACTCATAATAATATATGTCATTAACTGCAATACAATCTAAGGACAAAAAGAAATACGGAGCCAGGCGCAATGTACACACCTGTAATCCCAGAAACTGAGGAGGCTAAGGCAGGAAGATCACGAATTGAAGTCCAGCCTCAGCAACTTAGGCCCTAAACAACTTAATGAGAACCTATCTCAAAATAAAAAATAAAAAGGGCTGAGAATGTAGCTCAGTGATAAAAAACCCTTGGTTCACTCCCCAGTACCAAAAAAAAAAAAAGAAAGAAATGCAAAGAAAGTCTAAACTTCACTGAGTTGTTATTTCAAAACTATTTTCCATATACTTAGGAAAAATCTAATATTAATAAAAATCAAGATTTTAGGGGCTGGAGCAATGGCTCAGTGGTTACAGTGCTTGCCTGACATGCACAAGGATTCAGGTCCCTGGTACCTCATATACAACAAAGTGACCAGCGAAAGCCATATGAAAAACTGAATAAAAATAAAACTGGATTTCTCTTTCTCTCTCTCTGTCCTTTCTCTCTTTAAAAAAAAAAAAATATTTTCAATATAAAAGGAATTAAAACTAAACTACTAACAAAAAAGAAAACTGCAATGTTAAATTTTAATTAGAATTATCAATATGACAACATGCTTCCCTCCCCCCATGACCACCCCTTCTAAAAGGACCTAGAAGCAAAGACGGCACTACATCAAGAAGTATACTTGGCATCCAGATACTGGATTCTAAATACATTCCTCAACAATAAGAAGACAAAGCTTCTTGAAGAAACTGTTGATTCCAAAGCAGAAAACGTCCATAGTGAACCAAAATATCTTTTATCTAAAAGTAAGACTCACTCAGACTAGTTGATTTGGGCAAAAAAGAAGCCTGCTTGAAAGGGGTCCCACTATCCTTATTTGAGACAATTCAAGCATCAAAAATAATGATGTCTTGCCAAACACAATGATGTGTGTCTATAATCTCAGCTATTTGGAAGGCAGAGGAATTCAAGTTGGAGGCCACCTGGAAAACTTAGTAAGGCCATGTCTCAAAAAAAATTTTTTTTCCAGGGCTGAGGACCGAACTTGGGACCTTGCACTGGCTAGGCGAGTGCTGCCACTGAGCTAAATCCCCAATCCCCATGTCTCAAAATTTTTAAAAAAGGCTGGGGATACAGCTCAGTGGTAAAGCACATGCCTATCATGTGTGAGGCCCTGAGTTAAAAAGAAAAGGCAATGTCTGTAAAGAAGATTATAATACAACAAAAATCCATAAGACCACTAAAAATTTCATTTGCTGCCAGTAGAGGTGGCACACACCTGTAATCCCAGCAGTTCAGGAAGCTGAAGCAAGTATCAAAAGTTCAAATCCAGCCTCAGTAACTTAGTAAGTCCTTGAGCAACTTACTGAGACCCAATAGAAAATAAAAGAGGCTGGGGATGTGGCTCAGTGGTTAAACACCACTGGTTCACTGGACATTTGCCACTACTGTATGTGTCAATTATACAACTCCTCACTCTGAAAACTAGGAAAGAAATTAAGCATTTACTCTTGTAGTTCACTTCTAATTAATCAAGGTTATAAAGCTCTTAACTGAACCATGGTAAGTAATAAATGTACAAGAAATACAGAATTAGAAAAATCCACCATTTTGTAACCTTCAATTAAGTGTCTAAGAATCAACAAAGGATTCTAAAATCATCAGATAAAATATATATATATATTTGCTGCCAGGGATTTAACCCAGGGGCATAAAATCATTAGAATATCAAAGAACAGAACATTCAAATGGTGCCAAAGTATCATTCATACAAATTATATACTTGATTATAGGAATGAAAAACATACTTTTAAAATGGATACATGTAGCAAATACCATCTAAAACCTCATTAAATTTGGATTACTAACAATGGGACACCCGATATTATGCCCCTCCATAATATACAACATGACATATATCACCTATGAAGTACTCTTGCCATAATTTTTTAGCCTGAATATAATCAAGTCTTAAAAACACAATTGCCAGCCTACAGAGACCAGAAGAACAAGTTAAACAATAGCACAAAGAAACAATCAGATAACTCTAGAAAACAGGCCATTCTACAAGATAAATGACCTGCTCTCTTCAAAGAAATTTCAGTATGATATGAAGGGGAATGTGAGGAGCTGTTCTCAATTAAAAGACAAAAGATGTAAAACAAAAATTGAATTCTGATTTTAAAGTACCATTTTAGGGAAGAAATGGGGAAATTCAAATATAGACTGAGCATTAAATGTTACTGAGGAATTATTGTTTCTTAACTGTTGGTAATGATATCTTGGTGATAAGAAAAAAAAATCTATTTTTTAAGAAATATATGCCAGGGGCTGGAGTGGTGGCTTGGTGGTTACGGTGCTTGCCCGGCATGCGTGAGTACATGGGTTCAAACCCCAGCAACCCACCTACACAACTGCCAGAGCAACGAAAGCCATATGAAAAACTCAATAAAAATTTATTCTCTCTGTCTCTGTCTCTCTCTCTCTCTCACTGTCCTTCTCTCGAAAGGAAGGAAGGAAGGAAGGAAGAAAGAAAAATTAATATATGCCAGGGGCTGGAGCAGTAGTTATTGCGCTTGCCTGGCATGCACAAGAACACAGGTTTGACTTCCCAGCACCATGTACACAACACCAAGCAAGGAAACCCACATGAAAAATTAAATAAAATTGGTTCTTTCTCTCACACTGTCCCTCTCTCCCTCTTTAAAAAAAAAAAGAAAGAAAGAAAAGAAAAAGGAAAAATAAATATATGGCAAAGTATTTTGAGGTAAACTTGTCATGATATTTACAACATATTTTCAAAAAGTTGGGCAAAAATATACATATATGTAGAGAACAAAAAAGCAAACATGAGTGGCACAGTGTTAACCTTCATCTTTTTGCTGGGGATTGAATCCAGGGCCTCAAACATGCTAAGCAAGCACGCTATGATGGAGCTACACCCTCAATTCCTAACTTTTGAATCCAGATTGCAGACATATTAATGTCCTTTGCTGTCTTCTTTCAACCTTTCAACGTTTTTCAGGATTTTTTTATTAAAAGAAGTGAAAAGGGGGGTCTGGAAATATCATTTACAAATAAATGTCTACAGAGTCGCCAGAAGAACTCTTACATTAAAAAAAAAAAAATCCAGAGATTACTCAACCCACTATCATCTGATCAGTAAAAGTAAATAGATCTCAAACAAATACTTAACACACTACAAACAGCAATGGTACTAAAACCTGTCAATGATTTAAGGAATGTTTGTCATTGGCAAACAGAATACATCTTATTATGATACCTGGTGCTGAATCAAAATATACTTTGACATTCATTAATTTTATATACTAAGATATCAAAAGTGTTTGAAATATTTTGAATTGAAAAATATGATCATACTTGAAAGATCAGTAAATTATCCTAATATTTATTTCTGTTAACAACAAACTTTGATTAGCCATTTATTCTAAAAGCCACACAATAAAATTTTTTAAATTCTTGATCTCATTTTTAAACATAACAAAAACCAGACATATTCAAGGGGGAAAAGGACGTATCTACTACATGCCTGGTGCTTTACAGAAGATATTAAACTCTGGCCAGGTATGATGGTGCACACCTGTAGTCCCAACTATTTGGGAGACAAAGAAGGATTACTTGAGCCCAGGAATTCAAGACCACATGAGCAATACAGCAAAACCCTGTCTCAAAAACGAAAAAAAGGGTTGGAGCAGTGGCTCGGCCATTACTGCGCTTGCCTGGCATGCACGAGTACACAGGTTCTAAACCCCAGCACCCACATACACAGTTAAGTGTCAGAACAATGAAAGCCATATGAAAAACTCAATAAAAATTGATTCTGTCTCTCTCTCTGTCCTTCTTTCTTTAAAAAGAGGAGGAGGAGGAGGAGGAGGAGGAAAACATTTAACAATTATCTTTGATATAAATATCATCTCCACAGGAGATGAACATTCTAAAGCTCAAGAATATTAAGTGACTTGCCCATAAAAGACAGTTCAAAAGTGATGAGGCTGAAAACTAGATTTCCAGCCGGTCTCCAAGTTTCAAAGTCCATATTCTTTCCACTTAATTGGGCATAACGGATTTAAGATTGACAGAAAAGCCTAACTAGGAAAAAAAGCATGTTTAAAAAAATACCTTCATATTTAAAGAACTATATAATCTCAAAGAAAAATCAAAGCTAAGAAAAAGTATACTCTAAAATTGTTAGTTGTAAAAAAGAACCAATTTTTAGCAAACCAGCAATCTATGACACAGGGACAACTAGTTCTCACTGTAGATGTAAAATTATACTCCAGTTGCCCGCTGGATGACCCCACTGCCAAAATATGCTCACAACATAATTCACATTAAAATCCGCCCGAGTACAAACACCATTTGAAAAGTGCTTTTTTACGTATTTACTATACCTATCCTACACATGCTCACCACTCAAAATAGGCCACTTTTGGCATACACTTTGATCTATCATGTTCTTGTCTATCAGATTCATTTTAATACTCTAAAATATTAAACTTATATACAAAAAATCTCTCCTAAGTACAAATCCCACAATTATTTAGAATACTAGTATGCAATTTTGAACTTTTCCAGTGCATAAAACTATGCCAAAATTAAGTTTCTATATAACATAAGTTAAATATGTTCCTTCCATGGGGTCAAAATTCCAGTAACTAATCCCCTTGTATATTTAAAGATACATTCAAAATATTCAGAGACACCTACAATTTAGGAGTTATGCCAATTACAAATAATAATACTGGCAAGGACATGGAGAAAAAAGAACACTTAAATGCTATTGGTGGGATTATAAATTAATATAACCACTAAGGAAATCAGTACAGAGATTTCTCAAGAAACTAGGAATGGAACCACTATATGACCTAGCTATATCACCCCTCAGTATTTATCCAAAAGATAAATAAGACAATCAGCACACTACAGCATTCATACATTCCATGTTTATAGCAGTACAATTCACAACTGCCAAGTTAGGGAACCAGCCTAGGTGTCCATCAACACATAAATGGATAAAAAAAAAAAAAATGCAGTATAGTGGCCAGGTGTGGTGGCACATGCCTATGAACCCAGCAACTCAGGAAGCTGAGGCAGGAAGATCATAAGTCCAAGGCCAGCCTGGGCAACTAATTTAAAAATTTTAAAAGGGGACTGAGGATATACCTCAGCAGTAAAGCATCCTTCGGATCATTCCCTAGTACCACAAAAAAAAAAAAAAAAATGTGGTAAATATACACAACGGAGTTTTAGTAAGCCATAAAGAATGAAATTATATCATTTGTAGGAAAATGGATGAAACTTGAGAGCATTATGTTAAGAGAAATAAGAGGCTCAGAAAGTCAAGAATCATACATTTTCTCTCACAGATGGGAAAAAAAGGGGGGTTATCTCATGAAATTAGACGGGAAACTAGTAGAGTAAAGGAAAAGAACCAGGGGAGAATGGAGGCAAGGCAAGAGGGGAAGAAAAGGGAAGAGACTGGAGAATGAAATTGACCAAATTATGTTATGTGCATGTATTAATATGTCATAACAAGTCCTGATATTAGATATAATTATAATGCACCAAATAAAAAATTTATTTAAGTTACAACATTCAAAATTAAATCTATGAATTGGATTAGTGACTGGAAGAGATAGCTTATGGAAAGTTTTGTTTTAGTGTGTGTGCGTGTGTGTGTTGTATCTTTTTTCTTTTTTTGGAACTAGGCTGTATCTTTATGTGGATATTGGTTACACTGAATTTTCATCATCTGTGTACTTTTGTATATAGACAGCCCCTGACTTACAATGGTTCAACTTAAGATTTTTCAACTTTATGATGGTACAAAAATAATATGCATTCAATGGATACAGTACTTCAAATTTTGAATTTTGATCTTTTCCCAAGCTAGTGAAATGTAGTACAATTCTCTGGCAATTCTAGGTAGTGACAACAAGTTGCAGCTCCTAGTCAGCCACATGATCACAAGGGTAAACAACCAATACTCTACAGGGTACTGTGTTGCTAAGCCATGATGTTCAGTAGGTTAGGTGTTAGTAAATATGTTTTCCACTTACAATGTGTTTATCAGAACATAACCCCATGGTATGTTGAGGAACATCTATAATATATAAAAGGCTAATACTTTTTTAAATCCCCCATCTAAAAGCCTGACTTACTATAAAGCACCAATACCATCTCTTTTACCAAATACAGTAGTGGAGAAAATAGACAAGTAACTGAGCAATATCACCAGAGTGCTATCACAGAAATAAGTACTATGTGCTACAGAAGTACACAGGAACAGCACCTCTCTTAATCTGGAAAGGGTAAAGGAAAGTTTCCTCAAGAAGATACATTTGGGGGCTGGAGCGGTGGCTCAGCAGTTTCGGCGCTTGCCTGGCAAGCACGAGGACCCAGGTTCAAACCCCAGCACCACTTACACAACTAAATGTTAGAGCAACTAAGGCCATGTGAAAAACTAAATAAAGTTGTTTCCTTCTCTGTCTCTCCCATTGTCCCTCTCTCTAAATAAAAAAAAAAAATACATTTGAACTAAATCCTAAAGGTCAGACAAGTATTAGCCAAGCAAAGGAAAGGATGAAAGGAAGCACCAAGTGTAAAGACAAGAGAAAGCACTTTACGTGAGAGGAAGTCTACATTCAGTGATAGTGCATCAAAGAATTTAAGGGAAAAGCAAGGTAAGAAAAGCTAGAGAAGAATCAGATCATAAATGACCTTATGGGGCTAGAACAGTGGCTAAGCAGTTACAGCACTTGCCTGGCATGTGTGAGGACCTGGGTTCGAACCCTAGCATCACATACACAGCTTGTCAGAGAAACAAAAATCAGATTAAAAAATCAAATTGATTCTTTCTCTCTCCCCCCACCACTTAAAAAAAAAAAAAGTCCTTGTACACATGCCATGCTACTGAAAGCAGTAAGAAAGCACTGAAGATTAAGTATCTATTTGTATAATGCATTTCAATTATGGTCCCTGATAGGCTCACAGCTCCACTTCGTGGGACATTAGCCTGCACACTGCTCCACACTTTTCACCATTATGATCTGCCGCACACCCATATGTACATATAAACACACAGCCAACACTAAATGTCCAGGAGTGATCACATAATCCACGTACATACACAAGCTTGTTGGCAGTCAATGAGAAAAAGAGCTAAGTCAAAGAAACTGTTTCTTGGGAATTCAAACCAGAAAATCCTAGGGAAAAGGAAGTTAGCTGAAGAGCTAGTCAGCAGAGAGAACAGCAGTCAGAAAGCATGTTGGCATAGCAGTGACAAAACAGTTAAAAGGGACAGAAACTAGGAATAAATAGGGAAGAGAAAAACTGAAGCAGAGAGAAAGAAACCCAAAAAAGAAACAATAGCTAAACAACAAAACAGCACAAAAGTAAAATCTAGGGCTATAGTATAGCTCAGAGGTAGAATACATGACTAGCATACACAAAGTCCTAAATTCAATCCCAAAAAAAAATAAAGTGAAATCTGTCTTCTGCTTCCAATTTTATTTATTGGGTTCTTCTTGAAGCCAAATTATTTGGCTTTTCCTGAAAAAAAGCACTCCATTAATTAACTTGTCTCTCTTCCTTGCACTTGAAAGGGACTAATAAAAGATTATTTTAGAATGCTTATCTTTACAGTAGTGCAAAGAATAAAAAGAGAGATGACAAGAGCTTGAGCAGTAGCTCAGGAATTGGAGCAATTGCCTGGCATGCAGGAGAACCCAGGTTCAAATTCCAGCACCACATATACAACTAAATCTGAGAAACAAAGGCCAGATGAAAAAATAAAAATAAAAATTGATTCACTTTCTCTCTCATTCTCTCTCCTTAGAGAGAGTGAAAGAGAGAGAGAGATGTGACAAAACAAGACAGAAGTAAGAAGACCACTTAGCATTACAGAAGACCAACTGACACGACATTCTGAGTTAAAATAAGGTAAGGAAAACAAAAAGAGCAAAAAGAGCAATAGGAATGATTGGAAATATGAGAAAGGATGTTCAAGACTTAGTAACAAAGTGGATGTTGGTTGGTATTGAACTTCAGAATGGAGTGGAAGATGATTCACAGGTTCTTGAAAGCTTCATGAGGACATTAATCAACTTAGTAAATGAGGAGGAAGAAAAAATTTTGTTGCACTTTCTATATCTGTCCCCATGCCCCTGGCACACTAATACACAGCAGCACAACTCTTTTGGGAGAAAGAGGCAGAAAAGTTTCCTTTTATATATTTTTGAAAGGTGAAGACGCCCATTAGGCAGTTATTTACAGAGTTACAGAGCAGAGGCAAGAGCTCTAGACAGCAGTCCTAGACTTAGGAACCAATATATTAAATCAATATTTTGTTTTAAAGATGTTAGAAAAGTCTTTGACTAATGTTTACTTCAAACCAACTTAATACATTTAAAAATAACCATTCAAATTATTATTATATTCTTGGCAAACTATTTTCAAACTTCCTGCATTTCTTTGCAAAACTAAACATTAAACAAACAACTACACAGTATAATCCAAATGATTAGGAAAGAAGGGGTTTATATTACTAATTTCTGCTAGGGTAGCTGTGCTTTTTTTAAAAAAAAAAAACCTAAGAGTATCCAGGTACAGTGGTATGCACCAATAGTCTCAGTTCCATAGATGGCTGAGGCAGGAGGATAGCCCAGGAGTTCAAGACTAGCCTGGACAACACAGCAAGACCCCTCCCCATTTGAAAAAAAAAAAAAAAAACCCTAAGTTTGCCCCACTTACCTCATGAAGTATACACCAATAAATTAACTAATGGGAAAATACATTAAAACGTCATATATTAGTGAATTTCACTATTGCTTAAACTATAATAAAGTGCCTTTTAAAATAATTTAATCACATATATTTAAATGTTGCATTTTATTTTTTTTAAATGTTGCACTTTAAATGTTAGGTTTCTCTCCTAAAACCTTTTCTCTTTTCATCTATAAGCTTTTGTCTCCAAAATTTATCACTACCAACTCAGCACTTGTTAACTATGAGTTTCACCACAAATCCACCTGCCTACTGGCCATCTACACCTGAAGGACCTACATTCACCCAAACTTAAAGTCACAATCTGAACACCTCTATCACTCTTTGACAAAAATGAAGATCACACACTTCCTCTATGTGGTTCCCTGCCTCATGAGTGAAAGGCACAGCTAGCTAGAAACCTATGGCTATTCTCCCCCACCTGAAATCTAATCAAATCACCAAGTTCAGTCAACTACCAATACACAAATTCAGACCCATTATCATCATTTGTCTAGATTATTACCCTCTGATACTAAAGCTTAAGCCTTATTCTACTCTGTGGTGTACCCTCACTGCAGTCAGTAACTTTCAAAAAAACAGTTGATCATTTCAGTCACCAGTTTTGGGGGGTTTTGTTGTTGTTTGTTTTTTTAAAGACAGAGGGAAAGAGTGAGAAAACCAATTTATTTTTTCATCTGGACTTTGTTTCTCCAACACTTAATTGTGTATGTGGTGTTGGAGTTCAAACCCGGGTCTTTGCACATGCCAGGCAAGCACTCCAATCACCGAACCACAGCTCCAGACCCACAGTCACCAGTTTTAATAACGATTATCATCATCAAAAGCTATCACACTATTGTACCTGAGTTTCAATTAGAAATTTGCTGTAGTTGTATCCTTTTATGTAGGTTGGACACAAAAGAAACAGCAAACTTTTTCAAATCGTGAAAAGTATTAAAACATACATATAAGAGAAAATACATGTAAAAGTATATAGTCTTGTTTGTAAAAGCAAAAGTGCAGCCAAGTATAGTGGCACACATCTGTAATCCCAGCAACTCCAGATGCTGAGGCAGGAGGATTATGAATTCAAAGCCAGCTTCAGTAGCTTAGTGAGGCCCTGTCTCAAAATAAAATATAAAAACAGGCTGGGGATGTGGCTCAGTGCTTAAGTGCCACAATCCCCTGTACCAAAAAAAAAGCAAAAAAACCTCAAGTCCTTCAACATGGAATGCTATCCAGCCAGTAAATAAATGAATTACTTTCATGTATATATCAAATGATCTCTAGGATCCAGTAATTATTAAGTGAAGAAAGCAAACTATATACAGGGTGTACAGTATGCACTCACACGTATTATGTGTCAATATATGGACTTGTAAATGCTAGAAATAACACAATACACAAGAAGGTGAAAACAGAGGTTGTTCTAAAGAAAGAAAATGGGTTGCTAGAGAATGAAGGAGAAAGAGAAATGCTTCATTACACTACTATTCTGAACCATTTGACTTTTACACTATGTCTCGTTATTATCGACAATTTCAATGTTTTTCTCCCTCCACTGTTCCACATACACAAAATAAAAAAATTTAAGTAGTGAATAAGAAGAGTTTTTTATCCTTTATCCCTTTATCAAAGTTAAAATTACGCTCTAATCATTGGATGAAACATAGTTTTTCCTTGACAGCTTAGGAGAACAACTTCAATATTTTACTACTATTGATAAGGCTTTTGGTAATGATATTGATGAACATTGCATGATTTTTTTTTTTACTTGCGCCTTGGAGATGACAACAGTGCCAGGTAGCAGAAAATCATTATTAAAATACTAAAATCTTCAGAGATTAAAGACAACAAGAAATCTTGTTTTTTTAGCAAATTCAAAAACAGAAGGAAAAAAAAAGTCCCCTAGCATCCTTCAAAACCAGTAGCACTGGAGCAGAAGACCCAGGGTTCAAACCCCAGCACCACATGCACCTGGGTGTCCAGTACACAAAAACCAGATGATTAAATAAAATTCTCTATTTCTCTCTTTAAAAAAAATACTAGAAAATATCTGTAGAAATCTACAAGGTGCAATAAATGATACGTGGAAAGTTATATTCATTGGTGTAATATGACAATCCTTATAGAAGCCCATAAAGTGGCAGATCTCTTCTGCTTTATTCGCTCTACATGAGACAAGATGAGAAGCAAGCTGTGTGACCTTATAATGGCTCACATACAGCATGTCCTGTGCTTCCATATTCCATACTCTTCCCTTTCCCTCCTTTTTTAACAGCAAGACCAAACATGGGTCTCACGTCGGTCCCCTTAGCCCCACTGGGGGGGAATATTCTAGACTAAATCCTCTCAGAATTTTTGGTCAAAGCACTTTCAAGCAAAAAGCAAATAACAGTATCGAGAACAGGGAGAAGCACAAGATTTGAGCAACACTAGAGCAGGAGGTAGAGGACGGGCCCGAAGCTGCGATGGTATCCAGAGCGGCTGACCCCAGATCTCTGGGAGGTAAGAGCATCCTGACAGACTAAAGCAAAGCCGCGAAGAGTGGGGACCAGCTAACGCAGAGAGGTCTTATTAGGAAGCGAGGGCAGGGGCGGCGACCCATCTGAGCGATCCCACGATCTGTGGGTCTCGAGGCGTTAGGAAGCGACGCGGGCCAGCCTCGGGGACTGAGATCCGGTCAGGCGTAACGGAGTCCGGAGACTCCATTAGAGTCGGAGAAGTCGGGGAGGGTGGAGGGGGGTCTCTAACAGGGTCCGCCGCGGATAGGGGACGGTGACAGAATCGCCGCCGAGGTTGGAGGACCAAACGGGGTGGCCGTTAGAAGACACAAGGGAGGGGGTCTCCGGGAGGCTCCGAGGCAGACCCGCTCGCGGGGCGTCTCCTCGGGGGCGGGGCGGGGCAGCCAGCGGGAGCCAAAGAGCTGGGCTGGGACGTGGGCCGGGCCGGGCGGCAGGGCCGCTGGGGCGGGTCTTACCTCGGGTTGCGCCGCGGTGGCCACCACAACTCCCTCCTCCTGGGCGGAAGCCGCCTCCCACCGTCCGCGCCAGGATCTGGCCAGAGAAGGCAGCAGAGACCGAGGCCACTGAGGGTCGGACGGTTCCGCGAGGGTGGGCCCAATGCCTCAGGGTCCAGGCGAGCGGCCGCCGCGCATCCCCCGCCTTGTCAGAGAGACTCCGCCCGGTCGGGGCAGGCACATCCCCCGCCGCACCCCGCCCAGGGCACGCGTTGGACCACAGCCTCCGTCGGGGTTGCTGCCTCTGCCGGTGCGGCGAGTCCCTCCACCGCCGCCTCTCACGGTCGGGGCAAGACTCTCCGCACGCTACCCCCAACCGCCGCCCTGTCCCTACTCCGCTCCGGCCCGCGCGCCCCCGGCCCGGCGCACGCGGCCCCGCCCCGCGCGACTCTTCGGCTGCAGACCGACAGGCGCGCGCGCACTTAACTCCCACGCCCCCTATTGCCAGCCTGGGCCGGCCCCGCCCGGTCCCGCCTCCGCACGTGACGCCACCAGAGCTCACAAGTGCGCTTGCGCAGGCACGCCCGATTTCCTCTGCCCCGGGCGGCCCCGCCCAGGACTTTCTTCCTCACCTTACGGCTGGACTGGGGACTCGGCTTTAGAGCCTCCTCCACTAGAGAGGAATGTCGCAAGGTCGGGGAAGAAAACTCTGGATTTGCGACTTTAGCTCTCGCTTTCCGGCCAATACTGAGGTGCTTGAAGACAGGTTGGGGTGGTGAGTCCTGAGGCAGGTAAGCCGCCTGCTCCCTACTTCGGTTTGTCTCAGTTTGTCCCGGCTGTGAATCGCTTTGTCCCCTACCCAGTCTAGCGTACCTGTACCCCTTCCGTGTGCTCACGCTGCACTCTCAGCGCCGCCCCTCGTAGCCTCCGCCCCCCACACACAGTCACGCCCCCTCCCCAGTTGTCCCGCCTCCTCCCCAGTTGTCCCGCCTCCAGCTTGCCTGGCCTGCTGTTCCTTTCCATCCTTCCTAGACTTCGCGCTGAGAGGTTTCCGTGCCTGAAGCTCCGCAACGACGGACGCGAAAGAAATAGTCAGCTTTTCGAAGTGCAGACGATGAGCGATTCCACAATAGCAGCACAGTAAAATTATACAGGATGCTGCCTGAGCACAGATGAGGGACCCTGATTGTAGAGAAGGACCTTTTCCAGGTGACCTTTGGATGTTAAAAGACTAGTGAGGAAACGGGAGGAGGAGGTAGATGTGGAGAGAACGACTGCTGCAAAACATGTGACAGGCTTAAGAGTAAAAAAAAAAAAAATTGAAATATACCAGTATACCAGGTGTAGACTTTTAAAGCACCCCTCTGTGAGATTTATTATAAAGGAGAGAAATTTCTTTAAAGATGGGAATTTTTTTTTTCGGGGCTGAGGACCGAACTTGGGGCCTTGCGCATGCTAGGCAAGCGTTCTACCACTGAGCTAAATCCCTAACCCCTAAAGATGGGAAATTTTTAAGCATAAAATTGTACCATTGAGCCTGGAAGTGAACAATTCAAAGATGAGAGACGCAAATGTATCAAGAACATTAGTGTGGGGTTGGGGATTTAGCTCAGTGGCAGAGCGCTTGCCTGGCATGCGCACGGCCCCGAGTTCGGTCCTCAGCCCTAAAAAAAAAAAAGAACGTTAGTGAACCTTGTGTGCTCATTATAATCAGCTGGGGAGCTTTTTGAAATTGTACCACTTTACGCCAGTTAACCTCTAGGTTAGAACCAGCCATCGGTATTTTTTTTAAACTCCCCAGGTGACTCTAATACTGAGGGTTACGTTACAATCCACCAAACTAGTGAAAATAAGAGGTAGGGAAGGGTAGAAAATTGAGGGAGTTAGCTCTGTAACATTAAGAGGGAGGTCATCTAACAACAGATTTGAGGATGGAATGAGAAGCTTGAGCACAGTGTTGAAAGTTTTGAGCAACTGCTGTAGAGTTTGAGAGGATCCACTCCTGCCTTTCTCTTCAGCACATTAGTTACTCAATTTTAATGAGGCCAACCTCAGTTACTGCTGTCCTTCCTTTCCTTTTCATGCAGCTGTGTCTCCAAACTAGAACTTAACAGCCAAGGGTCATCCACATTTCTGTTCCCAAAACAGACATCAGAGTTAAACCAATTTATGAGATTCTGGGGTTGACCAACGTCCACCTGCCTGGAAATTACTATGCACAGTGCCTTGCCAATTTAGAGTGTGTCTTCCATTATTCATCAATCATTTAAGTTAGGAACAAGATATATAAAAAATATTTTAAAATACAGCCCTCAGGATCATAAAGTATTAGGGAAAAACAGACAAGAATGCAGTTGGGAAAGAAGAACTATATGAGGTAAAGCCTAAGAAAGCATGACTGCTCTCTTTTAACTAGGGTTAATCCAAAAACTTGTCTATCTGCCACCAGATAAGAAGAGTTACTGTTGTCTAGTGTGCCTACAATACAGTATAGAGAGTAGGGGTGGGGAAGAGATGAAAATGATAAAGTGGGTGTGAATAGATTATGAGCCATGCATTCCATGCCCAAGAGTTTAGATAATATACTACAAGCAGTTAATAAGTATAAATGACAAAGGTTCTTAACCTCTTTTACAGTCTGAGTCTCTTTGGCAGTCTTATGGACCAGATTTCTCCAAAATAACTTTAAATGTGTAAAGTAAAATACATAGAAATAAGGAGGGAACCAATGTTTTTGAGTCTTCATATATTAAATGTGTGGTATAGTTATACATGTACTTCTGTATGCATTAAAATAACATCCAGCCGCAGGTTTAATTATGTAATTTCAAAGTAGTGATGAATATAAATTGTTTTGGTGACAAAGATTGCTAATACTACTGTAGTTTACTGCCTGCACTTATTGAGGAAAATGCTAAATTTCAGGTAGAGGGGTTTTTTGTGGGGGCGGTAATTGGGAATTAAACACAGGGATACTTAACCACTTAGCCACATCTCAGTCCTCCCCCTTCATTTTTTATTTTGAGATAGGGTCTCACTAAATTGCTGAAGCTGTCTTTGAACTTGCAATCCTCCTGCCTCAGCCTTCCAAGCTGCGATATTACAGGCGTATGCCACCACATGAGGCTCAACTAGAGATTATTAAATGTAAAGATGCTAGGGCTGGAGCAGTGGCTCTGCGGTTACTGCACTTGCCTGGAATGCACTTGTCCGCGAGTTCAAACCCCAGCACCACATATACAACAATGTTGGAGCAACAAAAGCCACATGAAAAACTAAACTCTCTTTAAAAAAAAAAAAGTAAAGATGCCTTCCCCATCCCCACTCCCCCTGCCCCGCAGTCCAAGATCATGGAACCCTGAAATTCTAGACACATCCAGGTTTTAAAATATCCTGTTATAATGATTTTAAACAAAAGCATGGTAGATCTGTTTTTTTCAGAAAGATGATAGTGCAGTGTTTACTTCCCAACATCTCTTTTGGATGAGGGTAGAGAGCTGGTGGTTTTCTTTTGCACATCCTTTACCTCTAGGGCAACAACTAATTCTCTAACCTAGTACTAACCCACCATTGCCTAATAACCAGAGCCCACAGGGGAACTGATCTTGTGGGTAAACAGTATGTAGGAACAATACTACAAAATTGGGCAATTTTTGTAGAAATCAATGCCAGGGTGTTATTTGTACTTAATTTGATAGATAGTAGAGAAATATTAAAAATTTTGGAGAATAATGTGATTAGAATTCTGTTTGAAAAATTAACATAGAATGATGTTTACATTAATTGCCAAAAGAGAAGATGGGAATGAAGAGACTAAATCCCCAAATTAACTCATTTTGTAACAAAAAAAACTGCATCTTGAAGTAATGGCTAAAGAGTCTACTAAATTATTTTATTTCCCAATGTGCTGCCCAATCTAAAGAAACAGATTGGATAAAATTGCATGCCTTTTAATGATGATATGCACCCCAGTGTGGGGATTTATTGGCATTTTTGTGGTAAGAGGTAAGCCCACTCTTTAGTATTATGAATAATATTGTTTGACCTTCTCTAGAGCAATGGCCTTACCACATATATAGGTTCAAAAATGTTAGTAAGGACTTCCTTGATCAAATTCCATCTATTCATATATGAATCCTTCATTTTTGATTATTTAAGTTTAGGACACCTCTCTCCTTGCCAATGCTTTGAACCTTCTGGGTAAGTAAAGCTCACTGACAAAAAGAAAAGGCCTCAAGGCCCAGATAATCTCTTTCAAAATTGATCGAAACAATATTAAAAACTTACTGTTCAAATCCCAGCTATTACCAAAATTATCTGCTTGTTAATTACATTATTCATAAAATTGAAATTGGGATTTGAATATTACTAATCCAAATGAGTATCATAAAGTTATTTAACTTTCAGAATCAGATTTTCTCAGATACCACCTTCAACTTGACTAATCTGTGTTGAATTTCTGTCCATTACATGATTGGAAACCATTGGTTGATAATATGGTTCAACAACACAGACTGAAAAATCAAGATTGCTGAAACCAGCAGTAATACTTGAAACTTAGCAAGCTTTTCAAGAATTTTTTACTTACAAGCCAGTACAATTATACATGCCTGTAGTTCCAGCAACTGAGGAGACTGAAGCAGGAGGATTGCAAATTCAAAGACTTGGCAACTTTGCAAGACTCTGTCTCAAAGTAAAAGGGACTAGAAGTATACATAGCTCATTGATAAATCAGGCCTAGGTTCAATCCCCAGTACCAAAAAATAAATTTTTCATTACTTACAGAAAAATCTCTAAAAGTTTCTTTCTCTGGTTTCTAATTATATGTCTAATTCTTCTACAGAAATCTGTTATAAAAGCAGTAGATCATAGTCCTGACACCAAAAAAAAATGTCTAGATTATAGTTATTCTTTTGAGCATCTATATTATAGGTTTGAAAACCTTAGGCCTGCCTGACTTAATAGTCAGAGTGGTGTAATAAGTTAAATTCCTTCAAAACAGGAGCTTGGGGATCTTAGCTTTAGTTGGCTCATTTTCTCACTACTATCATTACAACTTGGCACTCTACGTTAGCAGCTAAAATATTTGCTAGAAAAGTTTAGTTCTACTTAATAATATGTAATTCAAACTAGGTCAGATAACCCACAAGTAGTGCTGTTAATTAACAGTTAAAGATGATTTGCGAAGCCTTGAAGTTATATATTTCATAATGGGGTCTATTAGATACTCTTTACTCTTTACAGAATAGTACTCTTTACAGAATAGTAAAATGCAAATTCATTGTTTCACTTATTAAGCCCTACTATGTGCCAGGCATATTTTTGAAACCCAAATTCCAATTTGTAACAACAGTTTACCTCTTAACTGTCTGTTAAAATGTAACTTACCAGACTTGGAAATCTACAGAACAAAGATCAAAATATGGCTTTTTCAAACCCTACCATGTGCTGAACACTGATTATTTATGAAGTGGGTAGAATATGCCTTTAGCTTAACCACACCTCATTGGCTGTGTTGTTCCCCCAGCACTGGAATTGAACCCAAGGGCACTTTACCACTGGCCTACATCCACAGCCCTTTTTCTTTTCAGACAGGGTCTCACTAAGTTGCTGAGGATAACCCCAAAACTTGCCATGCTCCTGCGCAGCATGTTGAGTTGTCAGTAATTTTAATGGCCTCCCCAGACATAGCCCTTACCTCCGGTTATTTTATACTTTACAGTTATGTAGTCCTTTCTCAGAAATTTTCAACCAAATCAAAATCAGTATAATTGGTACAAAACAAATTTATAGTAAGGAGGGAGGATGGGGAGGGAGAATGGCACAATTATAGATGAAACCCTTAAGGTAAAAATGGTAGACAAGAATATAGTCATTTCTGTCATCAGTAACATTTGGTCATTGATAGTTGTGTCTAGTTACAGAATAGCCCTGATGTTAGAAGAAATTGTAAAGGGTCACCTAGTCTATTTCCCTGACCCAAGGCAGGACCAATTAGAATTTATGGGAGTAGAGTTAACCGGGCAGCCTTAATGACTTAATGACTTTTTTCTTGTGCTGGAGATTGAACCCAGGGCCTGCTGCAGCTCGGCAAGCACTCTACCACTAAGCTACATCCCTAACCCAACTAGGCATCATTCTACCAAGACATTCTACTTTGAGAGCTAAATATCTTTGTGAATTATTAATGATCTGAAAAAATGTTGTAATTTATAACTTCAAAAATCAGTAGTATTTCCTATGTTTGTAATAATTTTATATTTTTAGGAGTTTTTCAAAATAGAATTTCATTTCTGTATTTTACTCAGGAAAAAATATTATTCATTTGTTAAAATGTCTCCAGTTTGGGGGCTGGAGTGGTGGCTCAGCAGTATCACACATACCAGGCAAGTGCAAGGACCCAGGTTCAAACCCCAGCACCACATACACAACTGTCACAGCAATGAAAACGAGATGGAAAACTAAAATTGAATCTCTCCCTCTTTTCCTCTCTTTTTATTAAGTATTTTTATATTAAGAAATTTAAGGGTTGGGGATGTAGCTCAGTGGCAGAACGCTTGCCTAGCATGCGCTTGCCTAGCAAGGTCCCAAGTTCAGTCCTCAGCCTTAAAAAAAGAAAAGGAAAGAAAGAAAAGAAAAAAATTTAGTTATTATACAATCAAAAATGCATCCAAAGTAATAATATGATATGTATATATTATTAAATTAGATTTACCCCCTAGATCCCACCCTTTTCTCCCACCTTTTTCCCCTCTCTCCTCCTTCCCGATACCTATCTATGAATGCCCTAGGTTATGTGTTACTACACCTTCGCTGGGTCTAATACATGAGGTTGATCACCTTTCACATAGGCCTGGCTCTAGCTCCAGCCTCCACAGATAAGTGAAGACATTCGACCCTTGATTCTCTGGGTTTGGCTACCTTCACTCAACCTGATTTCTTCCATCGCCATCCTTCAAAGACTGCAATATCATTGTTTCTAATTGCTGAGTAAAACTCTATGGTATATGTATACCACAGTTTTTGGATCCATTCATCCAGTGAGGGGCATCTGGGTTGGTTCCATAATTTAGCTATTGTAAATTGAGCTGCTGTGAACATAGCATCTTTTTTTTTATTAGTTGAATATGGAGAACATAGCATCTTTAAAAATAGGAAAAAAAAAAAAAAACTTCTCCAGTTTGTCAGGCACTGAAATATAGGGATGAATCAAATCTAATCTTTGTACTTAAGAGGGTAATATAAATCTTGATGTTAATTTTTACAAATTAATTTTTACAAATTTCCAATGGTTTAAGGTTAGCATTAAAATGAAATGTTTAATTGGGGGAATTTGAAGCCCAAAAAACAAAGCTTGAACTTCCTTCCTAAAAATATTTCTGCTTATGCTGCCATGAAAAACACATTTGGTCTTGGATGTGATTCTTTTTGTGAAAGTGCAAATGGAATCATACATTAAACTTTGAACATAATCTAATTTTTGTAAACAGCAAATTATACAGAAATCATTGTGTTTGAAGGTTTATGGAAAAGAGATTAGACTTTGTTTTTTCCAAGGGACAGAAGTAAGACTGGTAAGTTGGAGAAATAAACATTTTAGGTCAGTGTAAGCATAGTAGGAGGTATATCTCTTTTTTCCCAAAAAAAAAAAAATGGAAATAGTTGTATTTATTATTTATGTGTTCATTATAAAAAGAAAGGAGGAGATGAGAGATGACCCACACTTGTAATCCCAGTTACACAAGATGCTGAGGCAGGAGGATAGCAAGTTCAAGGCCAGCCTGAGTCCCTGTCTCAAATAAAAGGGGGTTGGGACCAGGTGCCACAGTGCACACCTGTAATCCCAGGAGCTCTGGAGGCTGAGGCAGGAGGATTGCAAGCCTCAGCAACTTAGCAAGGCACTGAGAAACTTAGTGAGACCCTGTCTCAAAATTAAAAATAGAAAGGCTCAGGATGTGGCTCAGTGTTTGCCCCTGGGTTCAATCCCTGGTACCAAAGAAGAAAGGAGGTCAATCCCCAGAACCACAGAAGAAAGGAAAGGAGATTAAGACTTGTCAGAAGAAGCAAAGTATTAATCCTATTTCTTAAATTGTATTTATACTTTTAATGGATATTGTTCTTATTTTGTGTATAATTTTATCACACACAAATTTTATGTTAACTATCTTTTTCGGAATATAATACGAACATTTTTCTGTGTCAGTAAATTTACATCTATAATTCGAATGGTAGAAAACTTTCATTATGTCAGAACACCATTATTTAAGTATACTGGTCATCTTTTGAACTCCACATTGTTTATAATTTTTCTATTATAAATATTGATGCAGGGGCTGGAGCAGTGGCTCAGCAGTTATGGCACTATCCTGGCATACACGAGGACGCAGGTTCGAACCCCAGCACCCCTTACACAACAAAGTGTCGGATCAACGAAAGCCACATGAAAAACTAAATAAAAATTTGATTCTCTCTGTTCTCTCACTGTCCATTTTTCTCTTAAAAAGAGAGAGAGAGAGAAAGGGATAGTGAGAAAGAAAGAGAAAATCAATTTTATTTAGTTTTTCATGTTGCCTTGGTTGCTCAGACACTTCGTTGTGTACGTGGTGCTGGGGTTCAAACCCATGACCTTGTGCGTGCCAGGCAAGCACCGTAATCACTGAGCCACTGCTTCAGCCCCTGTACATTTCCTTAGTATTAAAATATAATGTCAGCTGGGCATGGACGTGCACACCGGTAATCTCAGTGACTCTGGAGGCTGAAGTAGGAGGAGGGCAATTTTGAGGCCAGCCTGGACAATTTAGCAAGACCCTGTCTAAAATTAAGAAATGAAGGGGCTAGAACTGTGGCTCAGCAGTTGTGGTGCTTGCCCGGCATGTACAAGTGTGTGGGTTCAAACCCCAGTACCCATGTACACAACTGAGTGTTGGAGCAACGAAAGCCATGTGAAAAACTCAATAAAAATTTATTCTCTGTCTCTCTCTTTCACTGTCCTCTCTTTCATAAAAAAAAGAAAAGAAAAAAAAGGAAATGAAAGGGCTGAGGATGTAGCCCAGTGATAGAGCATTTTACACTACAATAGATTAATGATTAAAATGTTTTACGTTACTTGTTAAACTATTTCGTCAATAATGCAGTTGTTTAGCTCTTGGCCCCTCAAACTGAAATTAAACCTTTAGGTAGATGCACTATGGTTAGTCTGTTTCTTGGTGGTAGTTTGTTTGTTGATACCTGCTGACACAAAGTCACATGTCCATTTAGAGAAGTACAGACCACATTTGTGAGCATTTGCAATGGTAAAACTTGGAACAGTAGCCCAAGGAAGTAAGGGAATTAAATTCAGAAACTACCAGTACTGCCTTTATAATCTACGCTTAAAATGCGTATAAACACTGCATCCTGTGATGTTTTTAAAAATATAACTGAATGAGGCTGTTCCATGTTTGTTTGTTTTTTTTGAGGAACACCTATGAATAATTAAGGGGAAAAAATGAATGAAGGGTTACAATTCTGGATAAGTTTTCTGTTGTGCTTTACAGTAAAACAAATTTAGCTGGATTTTACTACTTCATTCCACAACCAATATGTAGATTTTCCCAGAAGTTATATAAATTGCTACAGACTTATGAAATGCCTGTTAAGATAGATATATCTAGAGAGATACACACATATGTGTGTGTTTTTTTAAAGAGTGAGACAGAGGAAAGAAAGAATTCACTTTATTTTTCATCTGGTCTTTGGTTTTCCAGTTGTGTATGTGCTAGGGTTCAAACCCAGATCTTTGCATATGCCAGGCAAGCATTCCAACCACCACTCCAGTGCCCCCCCCAATCTAATTTTTGATCTTACAAAATATGTATGTATATGTCTACAAAGTAGATAATTCTTTTTTTATATCTACAGTAATTAGTATTTTTAACATTTTTATTCATTAAATCTCCTGATTGAAATAGTGTCAGGCGAGGTGGCCCACACCTGTAATCACAGCCACTGGAGAGGCTGAGACAGGAGGGTCACAAGTTCAGGATTATCCTCAGCAAATTAATAAGGCCCTAAGCAACTTAGTGAGACCCTGTCTCTAAAAAGAGCTGGGGATTTAGCTCTGTGGTAACATACCCTTGGGTTCAATCCCCAGTACCAAAGAAGAAGAAGAAGAAGAAATAATAGTAACCTCTTTAAAGTTAATCTTGCTGGAAACTGACTTTAAAATATTTTAGTAAATAGCTCGGATGCATTATTAGGTCTTTGAAAGATCTTAAAATTAGTTCAACCTAGAAGTTTACAATAGGTTATATAACAGTGGTATAGAAGAGAAATCAAAATTTTTCTCTAAGAAGCCAAGCGGTAAATATTTTAGACTTTAGAAGCTACTCATCTCTGTCCTGATAATTCAAAAGCAACCAGAGGCAATACATAAACAAATAATGATTTTGTTCCAATAAAACTTTATTTACAAAAACTGTCAGTGGCCCAAATTTGGCCTGTAGGACTAGAAAACTAGAATTCATTAGGATTTTTTTAAATACGAGAGTAGGCCATGCTGGTGCTGCATGCCTGTATCCCTGCAACTGAGAAGGCTAAAGCAGAAGGATCACAAGTTCAAGACTAGTCACTGTAATTTGGCAAAACCCTTTCTCAAAAAGGACTGGGGGTGTAGCTCAGTGGTAGAGCACCCCTGGATTCAATCCCCAGTACTGCTAAAAGAAAACAAAAAATGGCAAAGATGAGAGCTTAGAGTCATGGAATGTAGAATTAGATGAGGCTTTTAGAAATCATAGAATTACTTGGAAATATCTATAAAATACCTTCTACTCTCAGATAAAGATCATATATGCTCTTTAAAGTGCCCATCAATGATTATCATGTTTCCCTGGCAAGAACCAATATTTATCTGATGCAAACCCCTCAGTTTACAGATAATGAAGCTGAGACCCAAAGATTAAGTGTCTTCTTCAGAGTCAAACAACTGGTTTATTGAAGATCTGAACTGAATCCCAGGTCTTTGAATACCCAACCTAATGTTTTTCCTACTGAACCAGCAGTTTCTTCCCTTAATTATATCAGCAGGTAATCAGAATGACTCCTATTGAGTTGTAAATTTTCCCTTTTAGTTGTTGCTGTTTTCTGTAATTACCTTGCTTTTTTAACAAAAATATTAAAGTAGTATACATTTTAAAGATTTTGAAATTAATATTAAAAAAGTCCCTCCTATTAAAACTAAATCTGTTTAGGTAAGTGTTCTTCTATGCCATGAATTCAAAATTAGCTTCATTTAGCTACAGATGTTGAAAGATACAATAACCTAAACCCTATACAACCTAAACCCTACATAGAGTTTGTGTATACTGATAACATATTAACATCATTGCTTCACTCTCAGATTGGGAGAACAATTTTTTCCGAGGTAAGCATTCACTTTTTCTCTTTCTTCTTCCTGTACTCCCCCACCACCCTTGTGCTGGGAATTAGATCCAAAGTCTCCTAAGCATGCACTCATCTACCAGTGAGCTACTCCCCCAGTCCACCATTCACTGTTATGCCAAAGATAAAGTACAGGAGCACAAAGTCATGACATACCTCTATCTTTGATGACTTTGTGGCTTTATATAGAGATAAATGCTTTAATTTTAAGAATTTCAGGATCCATTATTACCACCTCAAATACAAGGAACAGGGAAGGAAACAACTTTTTTTGATAGCCTACTGTACGCCAGTCAACATGCCAAGTATTTTCACTCCATTTTTTTCACTAATATTTTTAATTCACCTGGCAACCCTGTGAAAGTTTTATTACTACCTCATTTTACAGATGAGGCCTAGATAGAGGATGAATTATTTGCCCAGGGTCACATAGATGGCAAGCAGCCAAGTCAGAGTCTAGACCCAAAGCTTCCTATCCTCAAACAGTACTGTAGGATTTTTACTAATAGAACTGTGAGGAGGTCATTGTGCCCCCCCAAAATTCAGCCATTTTTCTTCTCCCCCAATATAACTTACCATCTACCAAGACTAAACACATGGGTCTTTTAATTCTGAAGGGATTTATTATTAACCAACACAGAAACACAAAGCCAAAGTACAAATAGACATGTTAAAGACAATAAGAGTTTCTCTTTTTTCCCCTATTGTTTCTTTTACTAATGTTACTTTCATCTGGCAAACATTTATTGCACCCCAGATATGCCATGCACTATGCTTACTATATAGAAAAGAGATATTCCTAAGATGAATGTCAGTGATTCTTGGTTATTTTGCCAGGTTCCCTTCCATCCCATCCCACTAATAATGGTATCATCACCCTCCCAGTTGCCCCAAAACCCCCAGACCATTCTTAATGCTTTCTTATCCACCCTCCTCTGATCACTTAAGTCTTACTGATTCTCTGCAACATCTTTTCCTCCTTGCCTTATCATCCCTATTACCACTTTCCCTGGTTTATATCATTCCCTCCCACATTTGCTTTCAATAAAAATCTAATCTCTGCCTTCAATTTTTCTCCCTACCTATTAATTCTATATATTATGACTGAATTTTGCTTTTCTGATACTTAATTGTGTATGTGGTGCTGAGGTTCAAACCCAGGTCCTCGCACATGCCAGGCAAGGGCTGTACTGTTGGACCACTGCTCCAGCCCCATCACTGATGTCTTTTTTTTTTTAAAGAGAGAATCAAGTTTATTTAGTTTTTCATGAAGTCTTCGTTGCTCTGACAATTAGTTGTGTACGTAGTGCTGGGCTTCGAACTTGGGTCCTTGTGTCTGCCAGGTAAGCACCGAAACCACTGAGCTACCGCTCCAGTCCCCATCACTGATGTCTTAATCTTTCTAAAGCATTGGCCTGGCCCAGCACCACCTCCCTTTAATAATTTTCTCCTCTAAACCTCACCAACATTCCACTTAATCCCACTTCATTCCAGCCACACTGTACAACTCAAGGCGTTCTCCATACTCAGAGGCACTTTCCTTGTTCTCTGCTACATTAATGCCCTTCTCCATGCATCTAATTCCACTTGCCTCTCAAGAGTCCATTTTTATGCCACTTTCTCCTTGAAGCCTTTCCTGAACTGGATGTTCCTTTTTTTTAACCCTCAAGCTAGGAGTCATTATTCCTTCTAAGATTCCAGGTATTTTACTTATGCCTCTTACTAGTTTCTTACCTATCAACTGCAAGCATCTTTGTATCACCCATAATATAGGTGCTCAGTAGGTGTTTATTAACTATTGTATATGTATTATGTGTTCCTTATAATAGACTTAAACTTGGTGAGGGTCAGAACTGTGACTATTTCATTCTCATTCTGTACTTTGAGCTCCTAGCACATAGGAAGCATTCAGTAAACATTTGTTAAATATAGTTATCAGTTATTGGGTATAAATTTCCTGATGACATGATAAATATCTAAAAATACTTTATGTAGGACTTTTAAAATCTTAATTACTTGTTTCTTCACTTTATATTGACGAATACCCTTTGATAAAAGTTCTTTATTAATAGTCTCACTTTACAGAAGAGGAAATTGAGGCTTAGTAGTTTATTCGTGATCACACAGCCCAATGAGTAACAACTGAATCTAAAATTCAAATCTTTTAGTTTAGGCTCTTTTTCTTGCCCAAGAATGGTTTGGCCAAAGACTTGTTTTCTTTGCATTAATGTTTGGAAATTAAATTATAATCATGCTGTGTGAAAGAGAATTAGAGCTTTGATTAATCCTTTCTCTGCATTCTAGATGTTTTAAAACTCAAGACAAAACACATTTTCTTTTTCTTTCAGTGCTGGGGATCAAATCCACATCCTCACACAGAGCAGGCAAACACTCTACCAGTGAGCTGTATCCCAGCCCACAAAAATTGTTTTTGAAAATATAAGGCTCTGCCTGTGGACATTCCCTCCAAGGTGAGATGGTTGTACTCAGGCTGTTTTCTTGTAAGTTCCTATCTCTAGCTGGCTGTAAAGGTACAGATCTGATTTCAGTTGGCAGCACAGAGAGAAGGTCCCCCAGTATCTGCCAAGCTGTGCAGTCTGGCACTTGCTACCTACACAGTATTCATTGAAAGCATAGGGAGCAGGTATCCTAGTGCTTGCTTGACCCACATGTAGTCAATCTCCTTTATATTTATATACTCTTAGATCAAGACAGATCAGCAAACCAAGTTCTTGGTCTCCACCAAATTACTGTTACTGAATCTCTATTTGTCAGTTTAGATATTAAGGATCATTATAGGAAGCAATCTTATTAAACTATTATATTAATGATGAACCATATTGTCTTCTATGAAAATTTCTTGAGAAAAAATTATCAGACTAATTCATAGAATGCTTTTATCTCTCCTAAGAAATTGCTTGTTTTTTACCTTATGGACATTGTGAATGTTTAACTTGACTCTCTCTGGTTAGTTGCCAAAAAGCTTAGAGCAAACTCTGTGGCTCACCCATAACAAATGTGCTCTATGCCTCGTTAACTTTGTTCCTGGCTTCAGTTTAGGTCTCTGCTCTAGTTTTTCCTCCTTAAGAAATTTTTAATTCATATCATCTTATTTATGTATAAATACATATTATTTTCATAAACAGCCTTATATGGTTATTGCAGTAGTTCGGATGTGTACACAAAACCAGTTTGGATACCCCTTAGTTACTTCATTTACTCTAGCTTTTTTAGGGGGATGGGTATATTCATTTTTTATAGGTTTTTGCATGGTTTGATTACATGAAAAATGATTCCGTTCAACAAAATTGCATTGTTTTAATAGTGCAACTAAATGGTAAAATAACTTGTCTAATGGTAGAATTAATTAAATTGACATCATAATTCTAGCCCTATCTTTTACAGTAGCATTACTGTCTTAAAATTTGCTTCGCTTTATGCTCTCAATCTGCATATGACATTTTGTTACTGTGTGATTTTTGGAAATATTGTTGTGTTACCAGGTCAATGAATAGCAGTTCACTATTAATTCTGTTGAGTCTGGAAGCTCAAATATTAAGTCATCTTCTGCGTTCATAAGACTTCTTGCCATTCTTTGCACCTTGGCTTGAGTTTCTTATTAATCCCATCAACTTGTCTTGCTTCTGCTGTAGATAGTCATTCTCTCATTCGTACAAAATGATATGGACAAATATTTGTTCCTGAATCTCATTTGCTTTGATTGGTTTGGACTTCTGTCTAGATTTTCTAATTATCTTACTAATACTAATGTCATCCAGTTGATAATATAAATATTATTTGTACAACTTTTTAAACTCTTAGCACTATTGAGTAAATTATTTGTCCTTCACAAATTTCTGAGGTGTGTAAGGCAAGTAGATGTCCTTTTTACTGATGATAGAAACAAGGACAAAATAATTTAATTCACTGCTCAAAATAATACAAGGAAGTCAGTGGTAAAACTAGGGCTAGACTCAGGTGTCCTGATTCCAATGTTGTATTACCTTTCAAAAAGTCAAAAGAATTTCTAACTTATAAGCATTACCTAGTCTTTATCCTACCCCTTGAGGTTAAAGATGAGAAATAAGCAAAGACATATCACTCATCCTCATAGCTGGGCAGAATTAGGGACAAATTTCATTACTCATATTATTTTCTGTTCTTGAAATTTAGTTCCTTTTAACTACAACTATAACCACTGTCACTTTTCCATTATGGAAGGAAGAAACAATATTTTATCTTATCTCTTGAAAACTAATGTTGAAATGGAAACTGTTTCCCTTGGTATTTAGTCACTTTTTTCTTCAGATCTTTAAAGTCCTATTTAATAGAAAACTAATTTGTTGTTGTTATCATGCGTATTTGCTAACAAGCCACCTCCCTGGTGTTTAACAAAGCATTAAATTTTAACCAATACCTGCATTTAAATAGAAAAATTTAAATTTCATACTTCCTGTCTGCATGGAAAAATTTCAGAGTTTTCATTCTAATTGTTCACGTAAGCTAGAGTTTCTTACATGTTTATTCTTAACCCGACATTATTGCTAAACACTTTATATTTACCACAACTCTATAAAAGTAGCTACAATTTTACATCCTCGCATCGTATTCAACAGTAAATATTGTCTCAGTCTCTCCTTCAGCTCCTGGAATTTCTGTTCAGTACAAGATGGACCCTGTAGTCTTGAGTTATATGGACAGTCTACTGCGGCAATCAGATGTCTCACTATTGGATCCTCCAAACTGGCTCAATGACCATATTATTGGATTTGCCTTTGAGTACTTTGCCAACAGTCAGTTTCGTGACTGCTCTGACCACGTCTGCTTCATCAGCCCTGAAGTCACCCAGTTCATCAAATGCACTAGCAGCCCATCAGAAATTGCCATGTTCCTTGAACCCCTGGACCTCCCCCACAAGAGAGTTGTATTTTTAGCCATCAATGATAACTCTAATGAGGCAGCTGGGGGAACCCACTGGAGTTTGTTAGTTTATCTCCAAGATGGAAATCGCTTTTTTCATTATGATTCCCATAGTAGAAGCAACTCATTTCATGCAAAGCAGGTAGCGGAGCAACTGGAGACTTTTCTAGGCAGAAAAGAAGAAAAACTGGTCTTTGTGGAAGAGAAAGCCCCTGCTCAACAAAACAGCTATGACTGTGGGATGTATGTGATATGTAACGCTGAGACTTTGTGTCAGAACTTCTTTAGGCAGCAGCCAGAATCACTACTGCAGCTCCTCACCCCTACATATATCACAAAGAAGAGGGAAGAATGGAAAGATCTCATTGCCAGACTTGCTAAAAATTAGCTATTGAAGAATATCTGTGACTTTTGAAGTCTCCTCTTTCTGCCCTTCCCCATTTATTGGATGACCCAAGTCTCAGTGCCTGAGGGAAGATGCCTGGTAGAGGAAGCTTCATTTTTTTTTTTAATAATGTCATCCTCTGCATATCCTAGTTGAAAGTTTCACATTAACCCTGACTTGAAAGCAATATGTTCTATGAAAATGTCTTGAAGTTATGCACCAAAACTTTAAAGCAAACTTTTCTTAACATTTATTTATTACACATGAGGTCCAAATAAGACTTGTGTTCTTATTGGTGTAAAATTAATTCCCTTTTGGTCTCCTTTATCCACATTAGCTTCTTCCAAAGGAAAAGCAGTGATCTGTAAAACAAATCAAGTGTATATGAAATCTAGAGGAATGCAAGAAGACAACTATTCAAGAACCAAAAACTTTTTGTTGCATGACTTGTATAAAAAGTCCATTCACTGGAAGCAGATCAAAGCCCAACTTCATTTAAGATCTAAATATTGTGAGAATCAGTTATTCATCTCAGTGATGTCTTTTCCATTCACTGCACAGACTTTCCTGGCTATCAGCATAATCTTTGCAATTTGATAAAGGTGATATTAGCCCATCTTGGTCCATCTGATTCCTGGAATGCTGTAAGAAAGGGAGAATCTTGAATAACTTCATTAAAATAAATGACTGTGGTGGGCCTCTTAGTTTGCTTAGTTGACTTGCTACTCTGGGTTGATAACAGCTTTTCTTTGCCTTGTAAATCATGCACACACTCCCTCCTCAGCCCAAAGATCTTTGTTTCTAAAACGCATAGCTGACAACTCCCCAAGGTACCTGTTATTTCAGATAAATATTTCTGCTTTTTGATAGCTATAGTTTTTAATTTTTTTTCTTAAGAAAGAAAGAATCAATTTTACTTTTTCATGTAGTTTTTGTTGCTCTGATGCTTCGTTGTGTACATGGTGCTGGGATTTGAACCTGCATCCTCATGCATGCCAGGCAAGTGCTGTAACTGCTGAGCCACTGCTCCAGCCCTGTAATTTTTATTCTTATCCTTGATCTCACAGAACTGTTTTCAGTTATGTCATGGTGACTTCAGGACCATTATCATGTCTGAAATTTTAAAGTTGGTTGTTTTTTTAAATATAAAGGAAGAAACGTGACCTTTCTCAACCCTGTCACTTACTTTAAAATGCAGACAATGTAGTTTTTAAAATGTGGAACCAAGAGTAAAAAGAAATATTATCCATCCAATAACCACTGATGTGTTGTTTCAAATAATTAACAGATGATAAATTAAGTACACACATTCTGTTCCTCATGAGAATTATATTGCAGTGCATGAGACTAAAAAATCAAAGATCAGTTTCAGCCATGAAACTTATTTCAACTACCTACCTCCCTAACCTCACCCTGCCCCCAACCCTTATGGCCCAAAATAACCTCACCACCCAGTGACCACAGAGGCAGTAACTCAGTTCCTTTTAGCCAGTAAGGGGAAAACTCAGTAAGTGTAAATATGTAGAGGTTATATAGCTGGCCTGAGTGGAAGTTGAAACCAAAAGTCAAAGAGAAAATTACCAAAAAAAAAAAAAAAAAAAAAAGTACCATTTCAGGTCTGTATGTGTTGGAAAAGGGGGACTTAATAGAAGATGGGGACAGACAAAAAATGAACTAGCTATTGGCCAGAGTAAAATGGTGGGGGACAGCAAGAAGAATAACAAAAGTTGCTGATAGGCTAGATAAGAAAGCGATGTTATTTCAGTAACTGTTGAGTTAGGCAGCTGATCTAGGCTATGAAAGAGTTAAATCTCAGGAAAGTTGTTCTCTGGGCTGGAGCAGTGGCTCAGTGGTAGAGCACTTGCCTGGCATATGTGAGGACCCACGTTTGAACTCCAGCACCACAAGTACAACTACATGCCAGTGGGGTTGAGCAGTAGCTCAGCAGTTACAGGGCTTGCCTGGCATGTGTGAGAACGCAGGTTTGAACCCCAGCACCACATATACAACTAAGTGTTGGAGAAGTGAAAGCCACACAAAAAACTGAATAAATTCATTCTTTCTCTATCTCTCTCACTGTCCCTCTCTCTTAAAAAAAAAAAAAATTTAAAAGAACTACCTGCAGGTAAAACTAAAACCACATGAAAAAATAAAATTATGTCTTAAAAAAAAAGGTTGTCTTTCTGATAATACAAAGTATGTTTACTTAAATGTCAGAATGTCTCCCATTTGGGAGTTAATGTTTAATGGGACCAGTCTTTCCTAATTCCCTGAGATTCATCCCAGAAATAAATTATTTTTTAGCTAAACCAATAATCTTTTTTAAAAAATTAAATCTAAGGTCTCCTTTTCTAAATACCTAGCAATGTGTTGAACTATGCCATACGTTATGTCTCCTATACAATTTTTTAGTAACTTTCGTCAATATTAGCATTAAATTAAGTCACAGAATTTAAGAGTTAACTTGTATTTCACTAGATAACTATAAAATCCTAGAAATTATGCACCATCTTGACCATACACCACTAATGTTATGTGATAATAGGAAAAAGGTCTTTTGCTGGTATTATGCACCCTTCACTCTTAAGGAGACAAAATGAGGGGGCGGAGCAGTGGCTTGGTTACAGTGCTTGCCCGGTATGCGCATGTACACAGGTTCAAACCCCAGCAACCCATGTACCTACACAGCTAAGTGTCAGAGCAACGAAAGCCATGTGAAAAACTCAATAAAAATTGATTCTCTCTGTCTCTCTCTCTCTCTCACTATCCTTCTCTCTTAAAAAAAAAAAAAAAAGTCAAAATGGGGGCAGGTAAGCAGTTAGGCGCTTGCCTGGCATGCGTGAGGACTCAACCTCAAATCCCAGCACCATGTACACAATGAAGTGTCAGAGCAACAAAACCCACATGAAAAACTAAATAAAATTAATTCATTCTTTAAAACAAAAACAAGATCAAAATGATCCACAATGCAAAATTCATCTTCAAAGTATTCCTTAGGAAAGCAGGTTATTCAATAGGAATATTCAATAGGAAAACTTAACTGAGTTAAGCTTTTAGATATTCCATTGTATTACCCCATAAATATATTCACATTTGTCCAACCTGGGTCTCAGTATAGAATTGAGAACACTCACCATAATTAAACTCAGCTATAGATGGTTAAAGAAAAAAAGTTAGCATCATTGTGTTTTCTATTTATAACTGTCTAAACCACAAATATCTCTAACTTGGCTAGGTATCTGTTGAAGTTCATAAATGCTGTCCTAAGTAGCTCAGAATAATTTGAATCTCTCAATCACATGATTACTTATGCTAAAAATACATTTTTTTCTCTCATGTAAATACAAAAGAAAATACAAAAATTTACATGCTGTGGTATTAGAAAAAGCAGTGAGAGCTGGAACAATGGCTCAGCAGTTATGGTGCTTGCCTGGAAGCACAGGACACAAGTTCAAACCCCAGCACCACGTATACAACTAAGTGTGAGAGCAATGAAAATCACATGAAAAACTAAATAAAATTGATTCTCTCTTTTTCTCCTCTCTCTCTCTTTAAACAGAAAAAGCAGTGAATGTATAATCAATTCCAAGCGTGGTCAGTTATAAACTTATAGCCTTAGGCAAGCTCGAGAGTGACACTCATCTGCAAAAATGAAGATAGTCTATGCAGGTACTATAAGGATTAAATATCATAGGTAAAGCATATTATAGACACTCGAGCCTTATTTCCCTCCTGTCTTACTCTCCAGTTCCATTTGAAGACCAACAGTAAGTTTGAAAATTTAGTTTTATATTGCCATTCAGCTAAACAGCTGTGGAAAAAAATGGCCTGATAAAAAATACTGTTAGGTACAAAAGAAATTTATTCAAGGATAGTACATAGTGCAACTAACCATATCATTTGTAATGTGCAGGATACTTTATGCATGCACACACACATAAATGCATCTTTAGATAAGGTACCTTGTATGCTACAAAGGTTATACACAAACAATCTCATTTAAATCTCATTTTATAAATAGCTCAGTCACATGGCTTCTGTCTCCCCTTCTCACACTCTTTCCACCTATTCCTTTCTCCTCTCAGAATATGATGGCAAGAATTCCTTGCTTGAACATTTTAAATAAATCTTGCTTCACTCTATAAATTTCCTATATTCTGGTATATTACGGAAAGCAATATTGAGAAATTGTCATGTCAACTGCTAGGCAGCAGGACCTATATAATAACTGGCTTTGTTTTATACATTAGGTCATATTTGGATCAAATCCTTGTATCGACCTGCTGATCTAAGGCTCTTTAAAAGCCCTGTGTTGTATTTCCTGTATTGAATCACCTTTCGTATTCCATGTATATGAAATATGGGAAGTAAAACAAGAGCAACAGTCTGAAGAATCTTTTTTAAAAAAAGAATAGGAACTACATCAAAAAAATGGGGATTAAGTGGAGTGCTTTGCACAAAAATGGAAAAAATGATTAAGTTCCAAAATGAGGCTGAAATTCCACTAAGGAAAAATGAAGTGCTAAACACCCTTAAATGTTCTAGTATAGGGGAAAAGCTAACATTCCAGAGTGTCAAAGGAAGTAGTAGCCATATTCAGTGCCTACAGTAGGGAAGAGTTATTACTCCAGAAAAAATTACTCCTAGATATTGCAGTTTATTTTAAAAGCCAAGACAAGGGCAACTTTCTGGATCTTTTTCCCATGTACCAAAACCAAGCAACCTGTATTTAGAAGGAACACCTATCTCCATGGTGCAAGTTCAGACAGTGTCTATACCAGACCTGGCATTCCTTGTCAGCTCCTACATCAGCTCTCCTCAGACTTCTTCCTCAAACCTCACTCTCCTACTTCCAACAGAAAAAGAAGCCACCAGAGATGAGCTCCTCAAACTTCCCTGACACCAAATCTACCTAGACCTATATAGATCTTTAAGCCTTCACTCCTATTCCAGCGACCCTCAGAATTAGGGTTAATTTCTCCATTTGTGCACAGGGATCTTATGCAAACAATTCCTTTGCACATATATCATCAGCCTCCACTGGCTCCTTTCCATCAGCATTTAAATATGTAAAATCGCCCCATCTTTCCCCAACTCTCCCTCTAGATACTGACCTTTTGTTTCCTTCTCTTTATGGTCAGATCTAAAGTATCTATAATCAGTATTACAATTCCTCACCTCCCTCCCATATCTCAGCCCACTTTAATCTGGATTCTGCCCCCATTACTCCACACACAAAAATTCTCAGTAAGATCACTAGTACTTATTTTATTTGGCCTCTTAGCAACATTAAACCCTCCTTTTCAACCCACTCTTCCTTTAACTGATGGGAAACTTAATTTCCTCTTCCTCCTCTGATCAGTACTTGCCAGCTTCAGCTTCTTCTGTACATCCTGTAGATTCTCTTCTCACTATACCCACTTCCCTGGCTTTCAGCATTTACTCCTATGGCCAACAACAGATTAGGCACTTCACACTATACTTCTCTCCTGAACTCTCCCAAACTTCAAACCATACATCCGTATACCCGTCTACTAGACATCCTCACTTGGATATTTTGTAGGGTTCTCAAACACAAATCACCAAGCTCAACTCATCTTCCCCCATCAAACCTGCTTCATCAGTGTTCCCTACCTCAGGATATGGCACCACTGCCCCTCCCAGTTCTAGGCAGGAATTGGAAGTCATCCTTGACTTTCTTGAAGACTTCACATTTACCTACCTCCTAGTTCTGTTGATTCTACATCACAAGTATCCTTTATTTTTTATTTTTTGTTAGTGCATTATAGACAAGTATCCTTTAAATCCACATATTCCTGTGTGTTCAGTACCATCATTTGAACCCAATCATTCTCTTCTGGACTATGGCAACAGCTTCAAAGTGGTCTCCCAGGGTTTGCTCAGACTCCATTCCGTACTCCACTTTATTCTGCTGATACCTTCAAAGAAACACTGCATAATCTGGTTCCTCCCTTCTTCTCCTGCCTCTTTATAAGCCATCTCACTCTTGCCTTCGATTTTGGTGTCTTTTGTTTCTCCATACACATATTCCTTTTTCCTGCTTGCCATTCTGTTCCACCTGTTTTCCATACTCCTCAACAGGGAAAATACTGTTATCTCTCCCTCCGGGAAATTTTCTCCAATGCACAAGATCAGTTTGCTTTCTTCCTAATTCCCTGAAATCATCAATCCTCTCAATGTGTCAAGTCACATATAATTTTTGATGTTGTGTCTCTTTCCCACTACACTGTAAGAGCCAAGGAGACCAGGGACCAGGTCTGACATTACCCTGCTACTTAAATAGTGACTGGCACATAGACATTCATTATTTGTTGAATGGATAAGTGAGAATATAGAAGCTATTTATCAAAGAAAAACAGCCCATCTTCCTTCCATGGCATAGCAGAAGAAATCAAAATGCCATGTTAATAAGTATAACTTTTCCAGCTTGCATAAGCAAGCTATGGGGGAGGGGATTGATGAACTTAAGCAGCCTCACTGAAAATAAGGAATTCACTATGTAAATCTAGCCCAGAACAGCTCTTGGACTGATGTGCTGATTTAGAGATTTTCATATTTTTCTTATTTGTAATCTGAGTGCAAGCACTAAAAGGTAACATGGGGTCACAAGAAGTTAGTAGACTGTGATTTTCATAGCCATATCCCCTTTGTTGGGTTTTTTGGTTCTTGTTTGAAGTTGTTATGAATAGTGGCACTACCAACATTTCAGTAATAACACTTTTACTTCAAAATTTCTCCTTGAGGAATACAAAATGGGAATGAAGATGTGAAAGTAGTACTCCATAACTAGGTACAATGTGTCCATTTTTTTGTTGCCAGGGTTTATGGGGAGTACCAGGGAGTGAACCCAGGGCACTTAACTACTGAGCTACATCCCCAGCTCGCTTTTTTTCTTCCTTTTCCCTTTTTTTTTTTTTTTCAAGACAGGGTCTTGCAAAGTTGGTTAGGGTCTTACTAATTTGCTAAGGCTGGCTTTGAACTTATCCTCCTGCCTCAGCCTCCCAGAGATTACAGGTGTGTGCTACCAAGCCCGAACCAATGACACAATGTGTCAATGTTTTAAAGACACCCAAGAATATAAACAATGTATATACCCTTCATAGATACCCAGGTAGTTGTCTAAAAAGAAATGTGTGTGTGTGTTGTGTTATATATGCATTAAAATTTTATAATATAAACATGTCTCATTCCATATATCCCTACTAACATTGAGTTTTATATTTGTTTACATTTGTTTCTTGAAATTTTAACAGATAATAACATTATTGAACTCTATGTGCAGGGAATTCTAAGAATTTGACATGAATTTTCTCACCTATAATCATCAAAAACCTGAAAAATAAGAACAGTTGAGTATCCCATGTCCAAAATGCTTGAGACCATAAGAATTTTAGATTTGGGATTTTGGAGCATTTTGGATTTCACATTTTCAGATTAGGGATGCTCAATCTGTACTACTACTATTATCCCTCTTTTTAGAGATAAGAAAACTAAGGCTTGGAGTTGCCAAAATTAAATAAAGAAGTTTAGCAGGTCATGGTAGTGCACATCTGTAATCCCAGCAGCTCAGGAGATTGAGTCAAGAGGATGACAAGTTCAAAGCCAGCCTCAGCAGTTTAGCGAGCCTCTAAGCAACTTAGCAAGACCATGTCTCAAAATAAAATGGGCTGGGGATGTGGCTTCAGTATAAAGTGCCCCTGGGTCAATCCCCACTACCAAAAACAAATAAAATTTCTATAATCAAATATGTTTATGTCAAATTTGAAGTTTTCTGCTCTGTGGTATAGCCTTCATTAACTCCAGACCTCTCAGAGACACCCAACCATCTATGTGGGGATCATTTGGAGAAATGAAAGATGAGGAGTGACATGGCACATCATGAGACAAAAGGCACTAGTCAAAGGAACAGGGACAGTGGAGATATAGGCTGCATCAAGGTCTGATTCAGAAGCAACCTTGGAAATCTTCGAAGAAATTGAGGTCTCAGGACTTCCCACAGTGGTTGGAAATGGATCTTGGGCCATTTTTGTATTGAAAGAATGACCTGTAAGTATTAAATTATTTGAGGTTATCCAGATTGGAAACTTCTGGATTACATTCAAGTGAGAAAGAGCATTTATTGAACCACAGTAAAATAAATTTGATTTAGGAGCTGGAGCAATAGATCAGCGATTAGAGCATTTGCCTGGCATGTACAAAGATCCAGGTTCAAGCCCCAGCACCACATACACTAAGTGTCAGAGAAACAAAAAACAGATGAATAAATAAAATTGATCCTCTCTCTCTCTCCCTCTCCCCCTTCCTCCCTCCCTACCTTCCTCTCTTCCTCTCCTTTAAAAATAAATAAATAAATTTGACTTATTAGCAACATTTGTCACAGTCTGTGCTCTGCTTAGTTTCCTTTGCAAGTTCCTCCTCCACCCCACCCCACCCCCCACCCTTCTTCCCATTTATGGTGTGCCTGAGGGCTGTCTTCCGGCCTCTCCTGTCTATAGACACTCAGTCCCTTGATGATCTCATCCAGTTGCATGCTTTTATATGCCATCCATATATTGACAACTCCCAAATTTATATCTACTGGTCTTCTCTCCTAAATTCCAGACTCATATAGCCCATTGACCACTTGACCTCCCACTTGAATATCTAAAAATCATCTCAAACTTAACATATCCAATACAACATTTCTGATCTTCCTCCCCAAAACTGTACTACTCATGGCTTTCTCCATCTCCGTCCTTTCAAGCCAAAAAATCATAGAGTCATGCTTAATATACTTTTTCTATAATGATCTCATCTCCAGTTTGTTTGTTTTTTTTAAAAGAGAGAGGGACAGTGAGAGAGAGAGAGAAAGAACTTTATTTAGTATTTCACATGGCCTTAGTTGCTCTAACATAACACTTAGTTGTGTACATGGTGCTGGGGTTTGAACCCAGGTCCTCGTGCTTGCCAGGCAAGCGTCAAAACTGATGAGCCACCGCTGTAGCTCCCATCTCCAGTTTTATAGGCAATCCTATTGTTTCTACCTTCAGAATATATCCAGAATCTAGCCAGGCGCTGTGGCACACTTCTGTAATCTCAGTGACTTGGAAGGCTAAGGTAGGAAGATCCCAAGTTCAAAGCCAGCCTCAGCAACTTAGGCCCTAAGCAACTTAGTGAGACCCTGTCTCAAAATATAAAAAATAAAACTGGCTGGGGTTGTGGCTCAGTGGTTAAGTGCTCTTGGATTTAATCCCTGGTCCAAAACAAATTTTTTAAAAAGAATATATCCAGAATCTGCCCATTTCTACCATCTCTACTTCTACCATCCTAGTCAGAACCACCATAATTTCTTACTTAAATTATTATAGAAATCTCCTAACTGATTTCCCTACTTCCACCTTTCTCTCGCTTAGAAGAACGATCCTTCTAATACCTTTATAACAAAAGATTACTGTTCACTCATCTGCTCACTCATCTCATCTGGAATCAAAGCCAGAGTTCTAATACTGATATTATATGGTTTCCCCCACCCCTTTTGAGCTCATCTAATCCTGTCTTTCTTGTTCTCTCTTCTAGCTGTACCTGTACCTTTACTCATCCTGAACAACCCAGGCACTCTCCCATCTTAGACCTTGTCCATTTGCCATTCACTCTCCCTGGAAGATTCCACAAAGCTGCTTCTCTCACTTCCTTTATATGTTTGCTTATAAATCAACTTCTCAATTCGACACCCCCACCACCACCCTCTTCAAATGGCAATCTCCTGCCAGCATTTCCAACACCCCCTTTCTTCTTCTACCTTTTTTTCATTATCACTTATTTCCTTCTAACATACTACATAGTTTATTTATTATCTTCATTGCTTATTGTCTATCTCCCTCTCCTGACCACTGGAATATATATATATAAGCTCCATGAAGGAAAACATCTTTATTTGCCTTGTTCAATAATATATCTCAAGCACTTAGCACAGTGCCTAGGCTATGGTAAGCACTCAATTATAATTATTTGAATGAACATCTGACCCCCTACCAACAAAAAAAGACTAGGAGTCCACAACTTTGTACAACACAGGCATTTTCTTCTGGACTAGAACTGAAAAACTTCCTTAAAGGATCCAGTAGTAAATATTTTAGGCTTACAGGTCCTATGGTCTTTATCCTAATTACTTAGCCCTTAGAGCTCCACAGCATCTAGAGACAACACATAAACAAAGGTGTGTGGCTGTGTTCCAATAAAACTAGTTACAAAAATAAGCTAGCCAGTAGGCTGTCCTTCACGGATTCCTGCTTTAGACATAGACACATCTTGGTAAATCAGATTTCTTCGTTGACAGGCCAGGCTCTGTGCACATACTCTACCAGTTGCCAAAACCAAGATTCTACAAGGGTGAATGCCAACCTAGGAAAGTTACAGATTAGTAGCTTCTCTGTCTGCACACAGATTGGACATTCCTTACTCAAAGTGGCCCTTGAGTAAATTGTGAATTAGTGGGTTGGGCAGGAAGAGAAATCCTGGTATCAGCCACTTTCTTGCCAATGAGTTTAGAGTACATTGTGGCTCTGAGTCATCCTCTAGGGTTTTCTAATATGCAGAGTAATCTACTTCTGAAGCCTCTTATGCCATTAAATTCTTTGGTATTGATGATAAATTTCTTGCAGCAAGGAAAACATTTTTACTTTTATCAGCTATTCTAAACATCAACACACAGATGCAGTGTGTTAAGAAAATGCCTTCTGCCCCAAAGGTATAGCTCAGGGGCAGGGGGCATAGCTTGGTAGTAGAGCATGAGGCTCTGGGTTCAGTCCCAAATACTCAAAAAAGACCAAAGAAAAAACAACCACACGTACATACCAAAACAAAAAGTTTGCCAGTATTCCAAGGTCCAGACCCTAATTTCCTGCCATCCAGGCTAATGATTCTCAATCCAGGACAGTTTTGTTCCACCCCTCTCCACTCCAGAGATACATGGCAATGTCTGGAGATACCTTTGTCATAGTCAGAAGTGGAGGCTACACTGGCAATCAGGTGGGTAGAGGTAAGGATATGGCTGTGTCCCTACTTAGGATAACCCTCTCCCCTCTATGACAAAGAATTACCCAAAATGTCAGTAGTGCTAAAGTTGAAACCTTTATCTTGCATCCTACTGCCAAACCAATCATCCTGGCCCATCAAATATACTCATCACTCCTAAGCTGCAGTAGTTCCAGTAACACCCTGCTACTTGAAAGATCAAGTCTTTTTTTTTTTTTATCATGGCATTTATGTCCTAAGAAATTTTGCCTGCTTGCATTCACATTCTGCAGTAGGAACTCTGCTTCTCTGAAGTTTTCACCTGTACCAACCTCCTCATCATCACCCTTTTACTGATGCTATCCCAAACACACACTTTAGAAGGATCCTCCCCATGTCTCTCCTCTGATCCAACTCTTACTCATTCTTTGAAGCCCATACATGCCAAAGACCCCCGTGCCACTGAATCAACCTGTACTTACCATGAGCTCACTGACCTTACATGGCTACACAGCTGATCCCTCTAGGTGCCCCTCACTAAACCCCTAAAGGGGTCAATACTGTATTTATTTGTGGCCTATTTATCTGATTCCACAGTGTAAAGTATGAAAACTGTATTATTGAGAGTTAAATGAGATAATGGGCATAAAAAGCCCCCTGGTACACAGGTGCTCCAAAAAATGATAGTGTCATAATTCTATAAAACATAGAGTCTATAAAAGCACTCAAGAGTCCATAGAAGGGGCTGGAGCGATGGCTCAGCAGTTTTGGTGCTTGCCTGGTAAGCACGAGGACCTGGCTTCAAACCCCAGCACCACGTACACAACAAAATCTCAGAGCAACGAAAGCCATGTGAAAAACTAAATAAAAATTGATTATCTGTCTCTGTCTCTCTGTCTCTCTGTCTCTCTCTCTCTCTCTCTCACTGTCCCCTCTTTCTAAAAAAAAAAAAAGTTCATAGAAGGTGCTTAATAAATTGCCTAAATAAAGTTATGTGCTAAAGGTAACATACCATTCAGACTAGCCTGGTGTTTGGAAGTAGCAGCAAAGAAAAACTTCCATCAGAAATCCTACACCAATTAAAATGCCTTCATGCTAGACTGAATCCAGGAGCAGTGGGTGTCACATTTTCCCAAAGGGGTGCCTACGCAAACCTTTCTACATTTAGCAAGTTAATGAACAGCTTGTGAGTAATTCTTTGCCCACTCTGGCCCAATTTAGAAGGCTGCCAATAGGATATCAATATGCCAAGCTCTACTTCGCTGGGGACCCAGCTCTACTCCCTGCAAGTCCTTCTGCTTTAAGGCACTGGGGGATCTGATGACCCTCAGGAAGTCACATCAGTGGGGTGAGGCTCTAGTGTGGGCCCGGTCTTTCCCCAAGCAGAAGAGAGCCTTGTCTCAGATCCTGTGAGAGAAGTGAGTGGGGGGATCACATTCCCAGCAGCCCAGGTTTGGCTTCAGGCCAGGCACTGAGTGGCAAACAAGAAGGAACACATTCCGGGAAAGCAAGGAGCCCTGCCAACGCGAAGGAAGGAGGCCCAGCTAGCAGAGCCCTGTTGGGCGCCAGGTGCTCCTTGTCTCTCTGGAGCTCAGGCAAAGGGATGGATTATCATTTCAGAGGCTTAAATGCCTCCCTCCCTCTCGCCTCCAGGGGATAAAGCATATGTAACCCTTAAATTTCAAACCTCTCAGCTTTAGGGTCCAACTCGTTGCTCTCTCAGTAAAGCAGGAAGAGAGAGTGTCACCACTATCCTGAAATCACACAGCATGGAAGCCAGATTTCTTTAATTCTGTGCCCTGAGAGAATGCTACTCACAGAAAGGGCAGCTCTGGGGAAAAGCCTGGAAATTTGTGCCCTAGAAGCTGAGCTTTCTACCCTTGCCCCTCTCCCCTTGCAACCCAGACACACACCCGCAAGCACACGCGCGCGCGCGCACACACACACACGTGTTCTTCATACCTGCGGGTCCCGCCTTCCCACCAGACATACCTTCAGAAAGTCTGGAGAGCTCTTGGAAATGCTTTCCTTTTGAGAATCACCGCTGGTCTTTTCCCAGGCTGCCAGGCTTGGGGTGGTGGGAGGCACAAAGGGAAAAGGGATAGATCTATTCCTTGGGGTCTAAATGGTCACAGGAGCCAGCCTGGAGATTGCCTTCTTCCGTTGCATAGGTGGTTGAGCTGGACTTGGAAGAAGACTGGGCCCATTTTCGCCCAGCTAGGACACAGCAGGGACTTTGCTTTGAGCAAAGGAGAATCGAGTCTGTTACCTCTTTGACTCCAAGTCTTCTTGTTGGACTTTGCTGCCACCTAGTGGTCAAGTTTTCCTCTCTTCTCCGAGACAACCAGCCTTGCGTTGAGTTAGGGATCTGGCCTCAGTCCAGTCTTCAAGTAACTCAGAAATCCTTCTGACATATCTCTGGCCTAGGACTCCCTGTTTCTGTGGCCCAGAGACAGAAGAGAGGGCCAGCATGGGCTTTAAGACCTCACCATTGGGGTAGGTGTTCTAGTGACATGGCAACCAAGCAAGAGAGACAAAGTGGCCTGGTTGGGCCCCTGGGGTAGGGCAGTTTCTCTTTCCCAAAACATCTCTGGTGAACTAAATTCCTCCCTGAGCTCCCTTCATTCCCAAATGCCTTTTTCACTAGCATTGCCCCTCATGACCTTCCCCCTCTAAGGCCCACATTACAAAACTGAGGTCCTGCCATATATATGTGTTTCTCTCCAGTTCTCTAAATTTAAGGCAGTGGTTTTCCCCTGATATAGTTCATTCAACTTAAAAATTATAAATTTGTGATTACATGCCCTTTCTGTGATGGTGTTGCTTTGAACACCTTCCTAAAAAGAGTGAGGAGGGGGCATGTTTCAAAGAATTTTGTTGGATTGGTTTCTGTAAGTCCTTCAGAAGTGTGTAGATCACTAGCCATATTTTCCTATATTTTGCATCCAGGTATTTATTCCTTTATCCAAGAAAAGCACATGGTTTAAGCAAACTACTAAAACACCTTACTAGCCTCAAAGTTTCAGATCTGAGCTATGATAGCCTGTGTATAAACTTTCAACTCTCTTCTCCAGCCTACTTCATCAATCACTCCCAATCCCCATCCCCCTGCCACCCTCTTTTTACTGGGGATTGAACGCAAGGGTGCTTTTACCATGGAACCATATCACCAGTTCTTTTTATTTTTTATTTTGAGACAGGGTCTCACTTTGCTAAGCCTGGATTTGAACTTGTGATCCTCCAGTCTCAGCCTCCCCTGTTGCTAGGATTCCAGGTATGCCCCTCCACACCCAGTTTTGTGGGGGTTGTTTTTTGTTTGTTTATTTGTTTTGTTTTGTTTTTGAAGAAAGGGAGAGAGAATCAATTTTTTTATATATTCATGTGGCCTTGGTTTCTCCAATACTTGGTTGTATATGCAGCGTTGGGGTTCAAACCCAGATCCTCGCGCATACAGCAAGAACTCCAACCTCTGAGCAACCACTCCAGCCCTGCTCGTTTGTTTTTTGGGGTTTTTTTGTTTGTTTGTTTGTTTGTTTGTTTTTAATTATGAGGGTTTGGGGACATAGCTCAATGAAAGAGAGCTTGCTTAGCATGCTGTGGGTTCGATTCTCAACACCAAATACACACAAAAGAAAATTGTGGTAAAATACACATTAACATAAAAGTTACCATCTTAACCCTTTTCAAGTGTGCATATTTATATTGCTATGCAACCAACCTCCAGAACTCTTTTCATATTGCAAAACTGAAACTCTACCCATTAAACCTCCCTTCCCTGATCCCCTCAGCCCATGACAATTACCAAATTTCTGTCCCTATGAATTTGACTACTCCAGTGCCTAACATGAGTGGAATCCTACAGTATTTGTCTTTTTTTAAGAGGGGACAGTGAGAGAAAGAGGGAAGCAATTTTTATTTAGTTTTTCATGTCACTTTCATTCCTTGGACACTTGGTGCTGGAGTTTGAACTCGTGTACTCGTGCCTGCCAGGCAAGCACCGTAACCACCGAGCTACGCTCCAGCCCCCAGTATTTGTCTTTTGGTGACTGGCTTCTTCTTTTTTTTTTTTTTTTTAAGAGAGAAACAACTTTATTTAGTTTTTCACATGGCCTTAGTTGCTCCAACACTTAGTTGTGTATGTGGTGCTGGGGTTTGAACACGGGTCCTCGTGCTTGCCAGGCAAGCGCCGAAACCACTGAGCCACTGCTCCAGCCCCAAGTGACTGGCATCTTTCACTTAGCATAATCCTCAAGATTCATCCATGTTGTAGCATGTGTCAAAATTTACTTCCTTCTCAAAGCTGAATACTAAATAATATTCCCTTGCATGTATATACCACGTTTTGTTTATCCAGTCACTCATCAAGGGACACATTTGTGTTGCTTTTACTTCCCCACCTCCTACAGTGCAGGGAATCAAACCCAAGCTACATCCATAGCCCTACTTGTTACAAATACTTCTTCAAGTCCCTGCTCTCAGTTCTTTGCATAACATACCTAGCAGTGGAATAACTGGATCATATGCTGATGATATTTTTAGTTTTTTGAGTCAACACCATATTGTTTTCTATGACAGCTATACCCCTTCCTCCCTCCCTCCCTTCCTTTTTTCTCTTTTCTCCCCATCAGGCCTGTGCTCTACCACTGAGCTATACTCTTAGCCACAAGCTATACCATTTTTCATCCCCACCGTTAATACATTCAGAGTTTCATTTTTTCCACATCCTTACCAACATTTATCATTTTGTTTCTTTGACAGTAACCATCATAATGAATGTAACTATTGTATCTCATTACATATTTTTGTTGTTGGGGGATCGTAGGTCTTGTACGTGTGGTACTAAGAATTGAACTGGGGCATTCTACCAAGCTACACCCCCAGAACTCTTTATTTTTTTGTAAGTTTCTGAGACTAGCCTTGAATTTGCAATCCTCCTGCCTCAGCCTCCACTTCATTATGGTTTTGATTTGCATTCCCCTAATGAATAGTGATGTTGACTGACAGAGGAGGTTAGGTATTGACCATTTGTGTATGTAGGAGTATGTCTGTGTGTGTGTGTAACATATACGTGTGTGTGTGTGTGTGTGTGTGTGTGTGGTGTATTAGAGATATCTAAGTCCTTTGTCTATCTTTTAACCAGGCCCTTTGTTCTCTGGTTGGATGGTTGTTCTTGAGTTGATCTCTCCACTTTTTCACTCCCCACTTGGCTAGTAGCCTAGAGTTATATAGATAATTTCTCTGTTCCTCAGAGCCAAATATGCTCTTTCCCACTTTTGCTGTTACTGATCCCTCTTCCAGAAATGCTCTTTTTCCAGTTCTTCCTATGATAAACGCATCCTTAAAGTGCCAGCTTAAATATCACTTCGTAGAACTTTTTTCCCCTTTCCTGGTTTTAATATTTAAATTCATCAATTTAAAGATGGTTTTACTTTTACAAATATGCAAAATAAATATAAATTCATATAAGCACATAAATGCATTATCATATGAATCTGTTAACATAAATTTCATCAAAAATGCAAGACATCAGAGACATCGCTATTTCTTTTTTTTAATTCTGGGGATTGAACTCTGGGGTCTTTACAGATGAGCCACATCCTCAGCCTCTTTTATTTTTTTATTTTGACATAGGATCTCACTTACAGGGCCTTATAAATTGCAGAGGTTGGCCTCAAACTTGTGATCCTCCTGCCTCAGCCTCCTGAGTGGCTGGGATTATTGGCATTTACCACCATGCCCAACTCATAGCCCTGTTTCTATCCTTCACAGAATCATCACAATCTGCAGTTCCTTTGTTTGTCTACATATCTACTCAGAACTTACTTGTTCATAGGATGTAAGTTAAGTGCCTTTGGAAAATCAACAATACCTGCCATGTTTACTGCAGTGCCTCCAGTGCCCAGCATCACAACTGGCATAGCATCTAGGCTCAAGCAGTGGCTCAGTGGTTGTGACGCTTCCTAGCATGACAAGGATGTGGATTCAAACTCCAGTACCACATACACAACCAAGTGTCGGAACAATGAAAGCCATATGAAAAACTGAATAAAATTCTTTCTTTCTCTTTCTCTCTCTCTCTCTCTCTCTCATGCTGTCTCTCTTTCTCTCTTTTAAAAATATTTTTTTTCAGGGCTGAGGACCAAACTCAGGGCCTTGCACGTGCTAGGCAAGCGCTCTGCCACTGAGCTAAATCCCCAACCCCTAAACCCTAAAAATATTTTTAAAAAAATAAAAAAGGGCTAAGGATATGGCTCAGTGGTTAAACACCCATGGGTTCAGTTCCTAGTAGCAAACAAACAAACAACTAGTAGCAGGGGGCATTGTTGGGAGAAAGAAAAGGGTGATGTGACCAAATAGAATTTAGTCTCCCTAGGCTGTAAGTCAGAAAAGGACACAGGAATTTTCTGGCTTTGGATTTCACAGATTTTCCTGAATCGAGTAGTATTTGACCCAAGGACATTGCTTTGGAGTTGCCCTGGAGAAATGAGAAAGCATTCTCGGTGTCTACCCAACAGAAGCAAAAGGCTGTAGTGGTTTGCTGTGGTCATCTTCACCCTTCCTATATGCCTGAGGTCTAAGTCAGCTCAGCTAAATCATCTGAGTTTGCAAAATACGTGGGCCACATCCATCTCCTTGGTGTTGAGTATGTTAGAGTACCTCTAGGGAGTAGTCAAAGGATGAAAATGAACTTTCCACTAGAAAAATCAGGGTTTTTTTATTATTTTAAACAATTTTCAAAGGCTAATGCTATAGTGAACAACCTGAGGGTGGTTGAACCAAAACTCTCAAGTGAGGAACATCAGCCAATGTAAGCAGGAATGTATAAATACTCACAGTTTATAAATGAGCATAACAGAACATACAGTAGCTCCATGCAACCAGGGTGGGGGACAAAGGGAGAAATGGAGAAAGGACCATCTGGAGGGACAGGCACACCCATGCCACTCAACGCTCTGGGCCACAAGCATGTCTCTGGAGCCACCTCCCTAACAGCATGCCTCCAGCCCTTTCTGAGCCTGGGCAGGAGACCAGCTTCACTAGCATCTTGGCACATCACCCATGACCTGGCACCTCTCCTGATTCTGGCTCAACCTAGCAAGACTCAGGGAATTGATTTGTTCTCCCTGCCTTTTAGCAAGGACCAGGCAGGGGAAGCACTGGAAAAAGAAGCATTGTTTCCTTGAAAATATGGTGAAAAATAGTGATGAAGTGGGCTGTTTCCAAGGGAAAAAAAGAAAAAAGAAAAAAGATGGGCACTCATCCAGTGTGGCACTGTGAGGCGGATCAACATGTTCCACCTAAGATGTACAGATTTGGTGCAAACCACACACAATGCCAGGCTCAATGCTAGAAAGTGGGATGTGGAGATGATGAAGAGCTCTCTGGTCTGAACTCAGGGATTTGTCGCCTAGTGTCAGTTCCTCCAGTCCTCATTTGGTTTTGTCATCAATAGGACAGATGATCTCTGCTCCACAATAAATAATTTCCATGTGAATTTCCTTCCCTGATTAACCTCTTGGTGTCAGAGAGGGAAACACAATTGCTGTTTCTGACATTGCCCACCATCACCAGTGCCTTGCTGACACTTCTGGTCTCCTTACTGAAGCCCCTCTGGAACCTCCACATGCACTGTCTTAACAGATGAGAGTCCTGGAGAGATCAGGTCAGAGTTCTTCTTAGAACAGAGAAGGCAGACAAAGGAAGACTTTCCAAAGCAAAACCATCACTGTGTCCACCCATCTCATTCCCTACATCTCTTGACCCCCTTTGCCTGGTCCCTGCTCTGAACCAGGCTCCCCTGGAACACCTGTACCTTATTCATGGAGAACAAATCCTGTACAGTAGACGACTGTCCCTCATGGGCTGCTGACTACATGTGACATGAGTGAGCTCTGCCCTGTGGTGACCATTACACTTGGCTGCCCAGGCAAGTCTCTCTGGCACACTGCTGTTAGCCATGCCTGAGATCTGGGTAGTCAGGCTGGGAGCACCTAGGAAGACCTCAAATCAAAGCTTTCACCCTTCCCATCACTGGCTTCCAGGGTCTGGAGCACCTTGGAAATGTTTGAGCATGCCAGGGATAGTACCTGGTAGGTGACCACAGGTGATCAAAGGCCCTGTTCCTCCTGTCTGGCCAGAAAGTGACATTAGGAGACACAGAATTCTGGGACCTTCATTCTCCTTCACAGTGCCTGCCACCATCCCTGCTGTGGAAGCATTTTTCCACATTCAGTGAGACTCCTCATGAGGGGCCAGCACAGAGCTTTAGCTCAGAGCAAGAAAATTCATCTCTTTCTGGTATCCCAGCCATGAGTTCTCCTCTCCACATTCACAGCCTGTGCCCTAAGTCTGAAAGATGCCTGGCTCCTGCAGAGAAGCCCTGTGAGCTCCAGAGCAGGGACTCTCTGGGCCAAGTGAGAGCAGTGTGTTAGGGGAGAGCAGCATGTACACAGAGGATTTTTTGTACTGGCCTCTGCCTCTCCACCTCCACTGGTGTGGGCCATGTGATAGAGAACAGCATTCCAGGTATCAAACCATGGCCTTTGTCCCTTGAGGTAGCCCACAAGGCTCTGCCTGTGTGCCAGAACTGTTGCTAAGGAGCAAGTTAAAAAAAATTTTTTTAATTTAAGTGCTTGCTGAAGCTTAGTGTACAGAATTCCTCAGCTAGTTCCAAAAATCCAGCTTTTTGTTTGAGACCAAAAATTGTAGGAGCCAGTTAATTTGTAAACAGGTACTTCAGATCATACAGTAAGGGAGGAGAAGACTTGGGGAGGAGGAGCAATCTAGAATATTTTCCTTCATACTCAGTCTCAGCATAGCAGCAGCATAAATCAAAGGGATCGTTGGAGGCTTAGCACCCAGAGTGTTCTTCTTGGAGAAGGTGCGAGGACAAAGGCCAAGTGGTTGTTACCTGCACACAGGAAAGATGGGTGCTCAGACCAGAGAAAGGGACTAGAAGGCAGACAAACATGAGCAGAAGGGCCAGGGAAGCCTTTCTTCCCCTTGAGAGTGGTCCACAGTAGGATTTGTGTACCTTGCACACACTATCCAACCTTGCTTAGGGCTATCAAACCAGCAGGAAACATGGCCAGATACACCTAGGATAATGGGAAGACTGGTTCCTATCCTTACCCCTTAATCCCAAAGGTATTAGGGGAAGAAAGGGTCTCACCTGTGCCCAGGGACTGGAGCATCCCAATTCAAGGAGCATAACTGTTGTTCCAGTCGGGAGATGCGGAATGCCAGATAAGATGAAGACATGACCAAGAAGCAGATCCTAGAGAAATGGGCAAGATGGAGTTGAAACTTTCTTTCAGAAAAAGGGCCTTTCAGGGAGGTTTATTGGAAATAAATATGTGGACTAAGCTACTACTGCAGCTGGAGGAATTAAGGAACCCTTTGACCTGCAGCCAGGTTCAGGCCTGGGCATCAATCTTCCCAGAGGCTACATGGGATCCTAAGAATCATCCCCATGGAAATGTCCTCACAACCTTGCAGGAATTCTGGACCCTCAGGTAAGACTGGAAAGACAGCCAAAACTGTTGTCCCACCTTTCCTCTGACCAGTCACCTTGATCCTTCCTGGGCTTCCTCTAAGAGGCCATTAAGATTGCCCTGAGGTGGCTGGCCCATTCCCCCTGCAAGGTGCTGAGGTTGATAGCCATCCAGCTGGCAGAGTCAGAAGAAGCGGATAAAGCAAGATGAGGGAAAGCCAGGGGCTGGCTGTGAATGTAACCTACCACCACTACCCTGCTGGTTCTTAGAGGTATGAACAAGTCAAGAGGTCTAGAAATTTCCCCAGTGGGCAGTGGGGAGAGCATGCTTTTCTCCCGAGCTATCTGATGTCTCTCTCCAATTCTGCCAACCCTCTCCCCTCCCCAATCCTTGGAAGCAGCCTTTCTTTTTCTCAATAGGTTCATATCCTGCCCCTCCCCACCACACAGCCTTATGCCTAAATTATAGGGTTTCAGGAATAAAACTGAAGATCCTTTCTCTTGCTATAGAAGGACGAGTCATGGGACCTTCAGACACTACTAAAAGCTTAACATTTGCCTTAAATCATTCCCTGGCTCTAGACAGTGACCTCTCTACCGTCCAAGACCCCTGTTCCAAATACCCAGGACCCCCCCTCCAGGTCAGTCTGTCCTCCTTCCCCAGTCACCTACAGCATGAAGACGACCTTGAGGAGGCGGGAGTCCCAGAGCCTCAGCTCCTGGTCACTCGTGGGCTCGTCCTGCAGCTCATTGTCCTCACAAGCTGCATTCTCTGCAATCAGAGAGCAGTTAGGTAGCTTGCTAGGGCAGGCAGGACCTCAGCCAGCACAGGCATGCCTCCCTCCCCTCATGTGCTGAAGCTGCTTGGGCTCCGGACTTTTCCATATAGATTTGGAGAAAGAAAGAAATAGCACTCAAAAGCTCTGCTATGTTTTCACAGAACTAGATGAGAAACTCTGGCCTCTGCTGGTGTTTGCCACAGACAAATCCCCTGAACTCATCAGAACCTGGAGGTTTCCTAGAGCAGAAGAAGCTGTCTGTAGAGTCCATGGATGCCTGGGGGATACAGGGGATGTTGTCAGGGAGTGACAGGGAGCTGGAGGTAGGGCATGCTTTTCTCCACTTCATCTCAGGAATGATGACTTCCTGCAGAATAAAAAACAGGAGAAGCTGTCTCACCATGGCCCTTGGGATCCCTCTTGCCCTAAGAGGCCCATACCAGATTTATCAAGGTTTTCTCCAGATATTACCAATATGGATGCTTAGCCAGGGATGGAAGCCAATTCAGGGTTGGGGACAATGGCCATAGCCCAATCATGCATCTCTCCAATCTGCTGCCCTCTACCAGGAAACAATATCTTTGAGGCCACTACAGTGGGTTCTTAAATAAGCCAATCCTGGTAAACACTCAAATCTGAGTCCAAGAAAGCTTGGCACAGCAGGACTTAGATGACATAAATTATAGCTCCTTCTTTTTGTTTTTGCTTTTGTGTTTGAGAAGAAAGTGAGAAAGTTATTTTTTTTCCATCTGGTTTTTGTTTTTCCAACACTTAGTTGTGTGTGTGGTGCTGGGATTCTAAACTGGATCTGTGCACATGCCAGGCAAGTATTCTATTGCTGAGCCACCATTCCAGCCCCAGTTATGGGCCTAAACCAGTCTCTAACCCTGAACAAATCACTGACATTGACAGGGAAGACTTAGGGTCTCTATCAACAGAAATCAGAACATCACCTTCTATCCATTTCACATTATGTGTATTGCCTGCTTGACTGAATGCTTAATAGCTACTGAGCAGGCAAACACCCTGGGGTCATTTCCACCCCTCTCTGCCCTGAAAACTTAGCTCTGCCTACCCAGGGCACCAACTGCCAAAGCAAATTGCTGGGACCTCAGCAAACCTAAATTCTGTGTGAGTTGTAAATTGCTAGCCTTTGAAGTTCTTCTCCAGAGACATGTCTATCCCCTTGAAAGCCCTCTGGACTGTCAAAGGAAAGAAGATGGATCACTGGCCCAGCATCCATACAGATGTGGGACCCAACCTAAGCAATGTTCTGGGGGCTGGACTTTGGTTCATCTCCGAATTCTGCAAAAGAACTAAGTAACTCTGTGTGGCATGGAATCTAGGGGACCCTCTGGTACAACAATGGCCACTGGCTCTTGATCCTAGGGTTCTGGAAGACTCTGAAGCTTTGGAGCCACAGGCATTCTCAATAGCCTTTGCTCCAGCTCTCACCAGAGACTTGCACTCTGATTCCTCTGGAAATTTTCTTACACTCAGACTCTTCTTGCTGGAAGGCTGAGGAGGAAAGGAAACAGGCAAAGTTGGACATGGGGAGGCCTTGACATTCTCCAAGATAACTACATCAAACTAAGCTATGTTATATCAGGTGAAGCCCAGCTCCTAGAGTTTGCAGGGGCCCCCTTATTCCATACTAGGGCAGAAGGGTAAATCCCTGGCAACTTAACCTCCCATGTTGCTGACCCCTCCCCACCGCCATTCTTCACCATAGGCCAGGGAGGGCTGTATTCCATATCGGGAAGCAGCCACATGCTCCTATCTATTTGTACAGAGTGAGGATGTATATGTCCACATGGACATTTGAGGGTCACTGACCTCAAACAGGCATGCTCATACATGAGCAGTCCAAGTACAGCCCCTGGTATTCTGAGCCTGAGTGTTTGCTCCCCACTCCCCTCTCCTGTTCTCTGTGCTGGAGAGATAGGCTGACTTCCCCTAACAGCCCTGTCCCAAGACCTGGGTCCAATCCTGAATGGTACCCACAACCCAACTTCTACCCCTAAGGTCCATACCTGTAGGTGAGTGCAGACCCTCCTCAGCATGTCATATACTCTGTCTCGGGAGAGAAGTGACACAAAGATATACTGGGACATGGAAAGAAAACAGAAAGGAGTAGTGAGATGAGACCCCTTACTGAGCCAGCATGGATTAGGAGCAGGCCCAGACGGATAAGGGACTGAGACCCAGTAAGCCATTCCTAGGAATGTCTCTTTCAGCTGTTACCTGGGCTGAAATATCCACTGGAAAGATGCATGGTGGGGAGAAATAAAGGCCTGGGAGTGGGTCAGAGTCAGACTGTGGGCTCCTGAGTCTGGGGTGTAGAAACTGACAAGGAAGTGCTAGCCCAGACACTCACTAACCTTCTGGCTGGTATTGGTGGTAATGGCCAGTCCATTGGGAAGAAGCCGCGCCATCTTGTGTTTCTTGATCATTTGTACAGACACTACAGGAATAACCACCTGAGAGGGAGAGACACAGTCCCTTTGCTCCCTGCATTGGGCCCCAGCCAGAGTTGGCAATGATCTAAGCATGGATACTCTGGAGAAGGCTGGCCCCATGTAGGGGAGCATTTGAAACTGCCACCTTCTCATCCAGGTTCCTCTTCCAGTTACCCCTAAAACCTTGTCTCAGCCTTGGCAGCATATGCCACTCTGGACTCTCATCTAGGTATGATCCCTTTATTTAAGAGACCAAGGATGCAACCATCATGGTAGGTAGATCTCTGGTAGATCTCACACTTTAGTTATGGAGTTTCCTGTAGTTCTCTGCACACTTTCTTGGCCACAATATAGCTCCCCCTAAATGTGACATCCCTCTCTGATTCTGAAGGCATTTCTGAGATAACCAGAGACAGAATAATTTGCCTGTGAAATGTTCAAATCAAACCAGATATGGGGTCAAGACTGGGACACCAGATGAGATACCTTGATGTTGCTCATCCAACCAGAGAAAGACTTCACCAAGTGCCCAGCATGCAGAGGGAGAGGCATGACTAGGCCCACAGGGCAGGAGCTGCATCTTCCCTGGATTGGGGCTGGGGCCTCACTGGACCATGGCAGCCTTACCACTCATTAATACCTTGATATCCTTGCCAAAGATGCTGGCGTGGAAGCAGAGCCAGTTCGGGGAGATGTAGAGCCGGCCCTGAAGGAGGAGGTCCCTCTGGAGGGCACAGGAGCACACTGGAAAATCACAGGAGAAAAGACTGCCATAAGCAAGGTCAGCTCAAGAAGCCGTGGAGCCTGGGTCTTCATACACAGGAGTCTAGAGTCCAGCCTCAGCACCTGTCTCCCTCAGATTCCCCTGTCTTCATCCCAGACTTCAAACAGTATATGCCCCCAGATGCTCTGAGAGTCCCGAGAATCCTGCCTGCCCCATTCCACTGCACCAGACTGCTAGGTCTAAGCAGGTTCCTGCCCAGGTCTCCCAGCCTGGATTTGTTCCCTCCAGATGGAACCCCCTTGCTGGGCCTCGCTCTGCCCTGCCCTGCCCTGGGGAAACGGCCTTGATTATGCACATGCTCGGTGAAGGGCATGAGCAGGAAACAACAGTCACTGACAAAACAGAACAGAAATGAATGTGGAAGCCTACATTTCTTCAAGAAAAAAACTTTTTTCAGGACTGAGGACCGAACTTGGGGCCTTGCGTGTGCTAGGCAAGTGCTCTGCCACTGAGCTAAATCCCCAACCCCCTCTTCAAGAAAAACTTAATAAAATCAACCTCATATCCCAAACCAGCCCACTCTTCTCACACTTTTGGAGGAAGAAGGACCAACCGCATCCAAAGGACAACCAGTTCCCATATCTAAATTTTGCCTTGGAGCTTCCAGAGTAAAGGGCCTGGGCCCCAGGCACTGTGGGTGTCTGGCAGCCGCACCAGGGAGACAGCTCACCTTTGAGAACCATTTCCTCCAAGGGGATGTCCTTAAACAGCTTGTGGTATTGCTGGTTGTATTTACTCAGTAGTGTCTGCAAACACATGGGCTGGATCTGAGAAGCCCAGGGAGATCAACCCACCAAAAGGACCCTTCTCCAGTCACCAAGAAATAAAGTCACAGCCCCCTTCCCAGAGACTTCACATGGCAGCCAATAAACAGCCAGTGGGTATGGAGGGCTGAGTTCCAAGCACAGGTACTCTCCTAGTAACGCTGAGTCCTGACAGGCAGCCTGGGAATGGAGGGGGACACACCACTCCCACCCAGGCAGGGACACCCATTTAGATCTCCGGGATTCCTGCTGACAAGCCCAGTGGCCAAGGAGCCATTACTGAATTCCGACAGCCCTGGGCACCAACCCTGGTGAGCTGTAGGAAGTCAGTCTTCACACACTTACCCCGTACTTACCCCGTCTCGGCCATACTTCTTTATCTCTTCGCCCTTCAAGCCTTCGGGCCAGTATAGACTGCAAAGGAGACATTCCATTCCAGGGACAAGAAACCCTTGAGTCCTGCCCATGCAACCGCCAAGCCAATTCTCCCTGGCTCTGAGCCAGAAAGTTGGGGCAGAGATTGGAGTATAGAGCCCTTCTCAAGTGGACACAGCAAAATGCTAAGTCCAGCAAGCACACAGCTCATCCCTGGGGAAGGGCACTCCTGGATGGAGGGAGTGGGCACTGAGAGCCCTCCTCCCCAAACAGGTGTGAGCACCACTCGCCAGGAATGTGCTCAGCCTGAGCCTCAGTATCTCAAGATGCTTAGGAGCTGCCCACCCATGGGTGTCAAAGGTCCTCTCCCACTTCCTTGGCTAAGGGATAAGCAGAAAAACAGGCAGGATCAGGATGGGGACTGTGTTTTGGGGGTTGGGATGGGGGTTCGAGGAAGAGGCATTAGACTCACAGCTCTGGGGTCAGGCCATGGGCCATGATCCGGCAGGCCTGCCCTCCTTGCAGCCTCCTCCCGTGGCCTGGAGCTCTGCAGTTCAGGGCTCAGCACAAGCTCATCCAGATTGACTGAAGCTACCAGGCTAGGGGAGGAGGTGGTACTGAAAGGCAAACCTTTGCCCTGGCCAGGTTGGCCTGAGGACAAGTGGGCAGGGAGGCAGAAACCTGAGAAGCCTGGCCCCTGCTAGGTCCCAGTGCACTGGGACAGGCTGGAAGGGTGGGAGGAAGAGGACCTGGGCAGCCTGTGCCCAACGTAGCATACTTGCTAAGGGGCCTTGACCAGCTTTAAAGTCCCCTTTCTAACAGGTCACCTCTTAGGACTTCCCATGCCTCAATCTGTATGTATCTCTGATTGGGAGGGGGGCCTCACCTGTATTCCGGGGGCTCCTGAACCCTGTCTGGTTTCTCCGTGCAGGACACAGGACTCTTCAGAGATGCCGTCCTTCCCTGCATTTGTTGGTTGCTAGGGAGAAACAGACTGACATCAGGAAGTGGGGCTTTTGGGGGACGTCTTTTCCCAGCAGCCCCACCATGTCCTAGACGGCTCCCTCTGTCCCCAACCCAAGACTGGCCCTGATATCTAGGGTGAGGTTGAAGACATCACAATTCAAGGCAGCAATGACAGAGTGGGGCATCTCACACAGGGTCTTTCCTGAAAGCCTGAGGCTTAGTAAATGCCTGGACCAGAAGGAAAATAAATCTGTCCACCTCATTCTGAGTGCCAGGCAGCTGTTAGAAACAGCAGAGTTGGATCTCTAGCCCCACCCTAGAGGAGGCACCTTGGCAGGGGAGACTCTGAGACTTGCTCATGGCTAAAAGCAAAGATCTCTGAGGTGCCTAGGCAGTCACTGAGCACGAGATGCCTTATCAAAGCTAAGGAGATGATGTGGCTGATAACCATTGGAGGTGGACTCCAGTCAGACCACAGGTGAGAGTATCTGGGTGGGGTGGAGCTGTCCCATAATAGGAAGTGGCCTCACTCACCTTCAGACAGTCAGGACATATTGGCCATGACAGCCAAACCATTTAAAAAATGTCCCAGAAGCAGGAGATACTCTCCCTGGGTTGGTGAGGCTCCCTAGTAGCCTTTTGAGTTCCTGCCTCCACCCAACAGCTGCAAAGAATAGGGTTCCGCACTTCGGCTCTCCCAGACTTAGCAGCAATAGAGCCTGAGAAGTCAAACTAGCCCCAACTGAGGAGCCCCAGGAGTTGAGCAGGAAGAAAGGGTGGCCAAGAAGCAGGGGCAAGACAATAGTGTGACGATCCAGAATAGGTAACAAAGTTCTGTGTCCCCTGCTATACTGGAACCTGCAACCTGAAAATCCCAATGCTGTTATACTCAGCTCTGTAATTGGGCCAAACTGAAAGTCTCTTCAAGACCAGAATTACTAACTCAGGGCTGGATACAGTGACACATGCCTATAATCAAGTGACTCAGAAGGCTGAGGCAGGATCACAGGTTCAAGGGTAGCCTCAGCAACTTAGTGAGGCCCTAAGCAAATTAGTGAGACCCTGATTCCAATGAAAAAATAAAAAAGTTGGGATTTAGCTCAGAGGTAAAGCACTCTAGTATAAAAAAAAAAAAGAAAAAGAAGAAGAATTATTTAGTCCAAGATCTGTCAGGAGACCCTCAGACGTTATTGAGTCTCCCTCCCTTCATACCATTGTAGGGATCAGTATACTGAGACTCACCTAGGAACTAGCCCTGCCTCAGGTTACTCTATGAAGAGCCAGGCAAGGCAACCTCACCCACAAGTTGGCCTCTGTCCTCAAACTTACAGAGGGTTCGATACATACAACAACATATACAAGTTATTTTGTCCAACATTGGGCAGACCACATATATGATGGTGATCCCATAAGATTATATGACCTAGTGACCTCATCGCTGTCTAAGTCTGGTAAGAACTCCACGAATGTTTGCACAACAACAAAATCACCCATTATTGCATTTCTCAGAATGTTTCCCCACTGTTGTTCAACAACACCTGACTATTTACTGAATCTTGTGAAATGACAGATTATGCTAATGATTTGAGCCTTTGACTCTCAAAAGTTAATTTCTGGATTTATTTGGTTTTATCATTTCACACTTCACAGAGATTTTTTCCCTTGATTTTTTATATTCATTCTAGAGAACATGATAAATATAAAATACAAAAAATATCAAAATCATCCATTTAAAAAGTCCCTAAAAATCATCCAAAGGAAAAAACCATGAATAAATGTATAAATATATAAACGGGTGATACGGCAGATGATTTGTATACTCTATTTTTGTTGCTTAACATGATATCATGAGAAACCCTATGTTACTGTTCCCATCCATTCGTGCAATAAGTTCTCAGAAGTATAAACAGTGGATTGAGAACCTACTGGTAGATTGAACATTTTTTCCCCAAATATATATTAACTACTGAAATTTCATCTATAAATTGTCTCTAAGAGTCATTTTAGGGCTGGAGCGGAGGCTTGGCGGTTGCGGCGCTTGCCAGGCATGCGCGAGTACACAGGTTCAAACCCCAGCACCCACGTACACAGCTAGGTGTCCGAGCAACGAAAGCCATGTGAAAAACTCAATAAAAATTGATTGATTATGTGTCTCTCCCTCTCTCTCTCTCTTTCTGTCTGTCCTCTCAGAGTCCTTCTTGCTTTATCTAAATTATTGAAATATTAATCCTTCTTTATCATTTTTACAAACATGTCCCCCAGTTTATCATGTGACTTTTTATTTTGTGGTGTTTTTTGCTATACTTATATTCAATTTTTGTGTGATAAATCCATCTTTCTCCTCCATCTCTGTTTCTCACCAGGTGTGTCCCTTACTTAGGGCGGACCTGTAGCATGTACAGGTCAAACCACTGACCATCATGGAGCTGAAGCCCTGCAGTCAAGTGAATCTCCTGGGCTACCACATAAAAGAAGTATGTGGACTTGGCTCCAAAGAACACATATTGCAGCCTCAAGAATGGACAAGGGGACACAACAGGACATACATGGGAAATGTTTTGCCCACGGCTTCCAAGGCAGGGAGGCTGTTATTCAGGCATTGGAAAGTTAGATTCAAGTTCTCAGGGCTGCAGGTGTTCAAAGGATAAATAGATCCCTGTGGACTGAAATATTTACATAAAGGTTCCCAGAGAATAGGAAGTGAAGCCTCATAAACTGGGCAGGATTATATTCTTGCATGGATAACCATTCCTTTGCCTGAATCTTGAACCTGACTCAACCTTAGGTCCAAATGTGGCTTTCTGAAGTCTTCCCTTAGCTGCCCCACAGCCTAGGTGAGAAGCCCCCTGCCTGAAGGTACTCACAGCACCTTAATCAGAAGTCTTCCCCTTGGCATTTATCACATGGGGTTCATGTGCTGTGACTACCTGCCTCCAGGAGCTTCAGGAGGTCAAGGACTCTTCCTCATCCGTCACTGACTCCCCTGAGCCCCGGTTCCAGGAGTGAGCACACTGCGTGCCAATGGTGTGAGGAAGCTAAAGGGTAAGGCTGGAGGAGATGCATCATGAGAACAACAAAAGGCTGAATCTCCATGAAGAAAATCACAGTAACAAATAGGAGCCATTTGGGAACAAAGACTTTCAAATATCTTTAAAAGCAACAGGACGGTGCAGGCCAGTCCTTTCTGGCTCTCCTTTGATAATGCATTGACCAGAAGCACTATTTTTAAACTATGTCCAATTCAGACTTTCTACTAATTAGTTACGTCTTCCTATTATTTTGGTTTGTTTAGATGAATGAAAATAAAGAAATAGGAGCATGAATAGGTGGGGGGAAGGGTCATTAGGCACTCACCAACAGAACCCATCAGGCACAGGGATGCCCAATGATCAACTGGACCCTGACACAGAAGGCCAAGGAGGAGGCTTAAGAGCATGGAGCTCAGGCTGCTGCCCCACCCTGTTGGCAGCCTGTGTCCACTGCCCCCATTAAAAACCTTCCCCCACCTGTGGCCAGTTGCTTATACCTGGTGGGTCATAAACCATACCTCCTACCTATCATCCATTCCATCCTAACCCAAACTCACGTTCAAATTGTGGAGTTAATATCAGGGTGAGGGACAGGAGTGGTGGCACGCACCTATAATCTCAGTGGAAGACTGAGGCAGGAGGATCACAGATTCAAAACCAGCCTCAGCAACTTAGCAAGGTCCTAAGCAACTTAGCAAGACTCTGTCTCAAAATTAGAAAAATTTAAAAGGGCTTGGGATATAGGAATGTGGCTCAGTGGTTCAACATCCCTGGGTTCAATCCCTGGTACCAAAAAAAAAAAAAAAAATCTAGAAAAAAAAATATCAGAGTGCAGGGTCATGAAATCACATTTATTTTTTTCAATCAAAGTCACAAAAATAGTAACGAAGGGAATGTAGCAGGGGAATGGCAGTGTTTTTAACATGAAAGGGTGTGTCCAAGATTGGAAAACTCTGATGAGGCCCTCTCCCCTGCTAAACCTGGTCAAAAAGCCAGGCAAGCCTACTGGAGGGCATGGCAGGTCTGTCTGCTCCAATGCCCCACTGGCTGCTATAGAACCCACGCCACCTTCCCACTCCAATCCTTCCACAAATACCAAGCTTATCACACCAAGAGCCTGGTATGGGTGGGGATAGGCAGGAGGGGAGACGTCAAGAAAAGGGAGCCACTGAGAGGACAGGAAAGGGAGAGAAGTAGGAATAGGAACCCAGGGATGCAAGTCTCCTGCAGACCTCACAGACCTAACCCCATGGGGCACCCAACATGTGCACTCTGCTCTGTATGCCTCCCCTAGGCTCAATATACTGCTACCAGACGAAACGCCCAAATCTCTATCTCCCACCTTGACACGTTATCCCCACTGAGCTTCAGGCCTGGCATCCAGATGCATCCATCAGAGTGGACTCAGCATCATCCCCACCACCCTGCTACCTTCTGAGCACCCAATGTCTAAGAAAGGCTCCATCATCCCCACAGTTACCCCAGCCAGAATCATAACTCCTTCTCCCACCCCCACCTGGCCTCCAGAGTCTTGCCAGACCTTAACCACAGGGTCATCTGTGTTTCTCCATTCCAGCTACACCAGGCAAGCCTAGTGCAACAGCTCCCTAACCACACCTGCCCCCTTACACACCTCACTCTTACACACCTGCATCTCAGGGACACACTGCCAACAGGGATTCCAGGCTGGATCTGACCCTGCCCTTTCCTGCAATCCCGTACCACTTCTTTACCACCTGCCACCCTCTGCCATGCAGCTGGAGACCTTACCTTTCTCGCCACAACTGCCCTTCACAGGACTCTACCTGGAATCCCTTACCTTGCTTATCTACCTGGGGATTCTGGTCACATTGGAAGCCCTAGATCAAATGTCACCTCCTCTGTAAAACCTTCCTTGGTTTCCTCCAGCAAAATCGCATACTCCCTCCTCAGCGGCCCCTTGTCCCTCCTGCATGCTGCTGCCCCTACACTTGCCATGCCACACTGCGTTTGTCTGCTTACTCATCCGCTTCCCCCGACTCTGAACTCCTGCAGGGGGATGTCTGGCACATATCTACATCCCCAGCACACCAAAGACACCCAGTGTTTACTAAATGAATGAAGGAAGAAAGGATGGACAGAGAGAAGATAACGACCAAAAGAGGAAAAAAAAAAAAAAACCAAGGCAGTAAGAGTGAAGGGCACAGAGAATGTCCGACACCCCCCAGGAAAAGAGGAGGGAGAAATGGGCAGGAGCCGGCTGGGGTCACCCGCAGCTGGCCTCTTCCTTCCAGGAGCCCTGGCCTGCAGGGGAGACAGATGGCACTTGCCCAGCACCATGAGATACTCAATCCACACTGGTTGATGGATCAAAGGGGGAACTCAGGTGGGAGGTAGAAGGAGAAAGTGATCCAGACGGGCTGGACTGGGGTATTTGGGTGAAAGCACAAGTTGGGCCCCTCTGGCTTCCACTGCGGTGTCCATTTGGCTGCCCTCTCTTCAGTGGTCTGTGCCCAGCCTGCTCCCCCCCACCCACTCAGCTCTCACTAACCACAGGACTGATCACCTTCCAAGACCCAGAAAGCCTCTGGCAGTGGCAATGCCTGTGGCTGAAACTGAAGCAAAAACCCCAGTCAGGCCTGGTGGCCTGAGTCAGCTGGGTCTGTGTGGTCATAGGCGTGCCCTTCCCCTGGCAGCAGGGTGGTCCCCTGGGGTGTCTCCTTCCCCAGGGAGGTGCCCACACTCTCCCATGTTGACTTCTCCTGGACATCTGAGATACGAGTATTTTATAGCTCAGACCCAGGACCAGCTCCACTTCTCCTGCAAGCCAGCCAGGATGCTAGGCCTCTGAGACCTTCAGGGAGAGATCTGAAAACAGCACTCTTCTCCTCCAAACAAAAAATGCATCATAGCCACCGGCGCACGCTGTAGTCCCAGCTGCTCAGGAGTTTGAGGCAGGAAGATCACAAGTTCAAAGCCAGCCTCAGCAACTTAGCGAGGCTCTAAGCAATTTAGCAAGGCCCTAAGGGAATGTGGCTTTGTGGTTAAGGGCCCCTTGGTTCAATCTCCATACAAAACAAACAAACAAATAAACAAAAGGCATCTTGGCACAAACCCAGAAACCACAAAAGCACCCAGAGACAAGGATAGAACTTTGACAGCCGAGGTTCAGCTGCCGGACTTGAGGCTCCTCCCTTTGGCGGTGGCTCCAAATCTCCCAAGGTCTCCTCACCCTTCCCTTACCCCTCACTCAACACACAGCTCACCTCCTACCTCATAGAGAAAGCCACTCACTCTCCTGTTAATGTGGAGCTGCTGGGTTCACATTAGAATCAACTGCAAGACTATTTAGAAAACAATAATAATATTAATAATAATAAGATACCTGAGCCCTGTTTCCAACCAGTTATATCAGAAGCTCTGGGGATAGCATTTAGTGACTTTATATTTTTAAGTGACTAAAGTTAATTAAATACAGAAAAGTAGACATATTAATTCAATGCATTTCAAAAATGAACACATACCTGGGGACCAGAACCTCATCCTACTCCCTTTAGTATCACTAAGTGTCCTCCTCCCCACACCCCAGCATCCCAGGGAAAACCATCATCCTGATTTCCAAGAACACAGATTGCCTTTGTCTCTTTGGGGATTTTATGTGAATGGAATTATACCATACATACTTTTTTTTTAAGAGAGAGAGAATCAAACTTTTTTCCCTCCGCTTAGTTGTATATGTGGTGCTGGGGGTCAAATCCAGGTTCTTGCACATGCCAGGCAAGCACTGTAAAGCACTCTACCGCTGAGCCACCTCTCAGTCCCCATATGTACTCTTTTATGTAGCTGCTTTGACTCAGCAGTGTGTTAGAAAGAATCACCCGCATTGTTGCTGAGTGTGAGCTGTGCGTTTGCACTAGCATTTACAATTCCTCTGCATGGACATACAATTCGCTTTCATTTTGCCATTGACAGGCTTGGGCAGTTGCCAGGTTTTGCCTGTTGGTAAAGTGTAGAGAAAAGTCTAGTACCAGTCTGTGAACACAAGTATTTGTTCTTTTGGGCAAACACTTTGGGCTGGAATTGCTGGGTCACAAGGCTGATAAATGTTCAGCTTCAGGCTTTTAAAGACTCCCAGGAGGGGCTGGAGAGGTGGCTCAGGAGTAGAGCACTTACCTGGCATGCATGAGGACCCAGGTTTGATCCCCAACACCACATACACAACTAAGTGGAGGAAAAATAAAAAAACAGATAAAAAAAATTAAAATTTGACTCCCTTTAAAAAAAAAAAAGAAAGAAAAACAAAGGCTCCCAGGTGATCTGAAGCCCATAGTCTGTGTGAAGAAACCACTGGAAGAATCTTGCCTCCCTCCTCCTTTGTGGCTTAGGGGGAGAAGCACATCCTCTTCTCTCTAAGGCCAGTCCACCTGCCTGGGCTCAGGACCTCAGGTCCTGTTCATCCTGAGCCTTCCATGGTGGCCAGGCAGGGCATCTCTTTTTAATACAGATTTCTTTAGTCTGTTAAGGTCATTTAGCCCATTTCCTGGGTTGTGCCAAGAAAGTAACAAGACAGCTTTCCCATGTGGCAGAGGCCAGCTCTGAGCCACACTGTGTTCTCTCAAAGTCACAGTCCCAACACACAGGCCAGAAACTGGTTGATAATACAGATGAAGTCAGATTCATCATTGACACACTGAAATTTGAGGATAAAAAGTAATTTTCTTCATTTGCAAAAATAATCCACTTATTGCTGTCTCTGTATTTATATAGAAGTTAGACTTGGATTTTTATCCTCTAAGCTGACATTCTATATCTAACTGATATGCCCTTTCCACTAATTAAAAAAAAGGAGAAAATCCAATTGTTGAATCTCTTACTGAGCATAGGGGGGTTGGGCGAGTAAATAAGTGGGAGAGTTGGGAAGCACTCCCAGGTCCCAGCCCAGGTCTCCCACTCAGTCCCCCTGGCAAAGGGCTCAGGAAAGAGCAGGCGCTCTGCATGGTCATAATCCTGACTTCCCAGGAGGGGTCTGAGGATACCTAGATTGGAACACAATGTTTCCCTTTACAACATGGGGCAATTTTGAGATAAAGGGGATGTAGAAGGCCAGAGGCCCCCTTTCCTAAGACCCATCAAATGACCCCAGCCACAGCAGACAGAAACACAAGCAACACCATCTGCATGCCGCCCAGAGCCTCCTGGGAGAAGAGGTGGCCCATCACACGCCCTTTCTAATGAATCCTAAATAGGAAACACAAGATGCAGAGATGTGCAGCCGGAGTGAACAGGTAGGAGAGAGCGTGGTAGGGGGCTTCACTATGTGGGTACTGGAGCAGAACCTCGGGGTGCACCCAGAGGCAAGAAGCAAGGAACTGAGTGCAGAGAAAGCCCAAGTCTAGGAGAGAGCAAAGGAGGTCTACTCCCCTTGGCTCCCACTAACTTCCAGTTCTTCCAGCACCCCAGCACCACAGCCAGACAAGAAACCTCCATGTCTGGTTTTGCCCAAAGACTCAAAACAAGGGCACACTATAGATGACATCATTTAGGCCACTGACAGATACCACCCACATTCCACGGTACAGAATGGAGGCAGTGGGGACTCTGCAACTCATCCACACAGGGCCAGGACTCCATGAAGGTCTGTCTGACACCCAAGCCTGGGCCACAGCCGTAGCCATACCTGCCATGAGGGCTTAGGGATGTGGCTCAGCAGTAAAGCCCCTTTCCTGGCACGTATGAGGCCTTGGATTCCATTCTCAGCACTAAAAATTAAATTAAAAAATTCATACCCACCATGAATGAACCTTAAGAGCCAGGAAGAGGAAAAGACTCAGGAAAGTGTTCAGACCAAGACAAGCCCCATTAGCCCAGGAAGCCAGGTTCCTGCCTCGGGTAGCCCATGAGGAGAAGGGAGGTGAACGGATCTAGCTCATGATCTCTACCCTGATTTCAGCCCTCATTTTGTAAGGAAGACAGCATCATCCTGTTATGCAGATGGAAAAACCAAGGCCCAGAGAGGTGAAGCACCGTGCTCCTGAGCACACACCTGGAAGCTGGCGGAGTGCTGATTCATATTCCAGGCTGACAGGAAGTACTTTTTCCACTGCAGCTCAGTCTGGATGATTTGAGGGCCCTGGAATCCATTACCTCTTCTGTAGCTTCCCTGGCAAGGCCCTAGCTCTCTCCAAAGACCCCCAGCAGAGGGAATTTCAAAGAGACAAAAGGGATGTCTCTTGGGTTGAGATGATCATGCAGGGGCCCCTCTGGGTCCTGGGGTTCCCTAGATTAGAACCCTCCCTCTCCCCCAGTTTTCTCTTCTCTAATCAAAGAAACAAATGAATTGGGAGAGGCCAAGGCTCAGGTGAGGGTGTAGGCCGCCCCAGTCCTAGTGGGAGATGGATTCAGGTTAAACAAGGATCCCTTTGAACTCTGATGCTAACCACCAGTTCCACTGAGGGCCAAGAGCCTCACATCCCACCATGCCCCTTGAAGGATACCTAGAGGTGCATCTACTCCTGGGCAGCGAAGACCAGGGCACCATGGGTCTCAAAGCACCCACAAAACACCACACATACCCTGCACTCGTCTGGGACTACAACCCAAGGAAGCAGGAACCAGCCAGAGAAGGCCTTTATATCTGGGCCACACCAGTGTCTGCCTCCCACCTCTTGGGCCCAGCCACACTCAGGATCCTTCCTCCTTCCCCCTCCCTCTGTTTGAGTTTGAAGCCAGCAACTGCTGCCTCTCCCTCCAGCCCATAGCTCAAAGGCCTGCAGAGTAAGAAGAGTCACCAGGGAGACAGACAAGGACAAACAGCCGAAAGCGGGAAGCTTTACTCTGGGGTGTCGCCAGGATTTCCTCCAGAGTCCAGGCACATTGGCAAGCAGGCAGTTGGTCTGCAGAGTGCTCTGCCTGTGGCCGGCCTCACCCACAGTGCCCACTGCTGTAGCAGCGTCTGTCTGAGCTGGCACTCCTGGGCCTGGTAACAGACCACTTTTTCTTGGCGGGCCACTTGGGGCCTGGCCATTTCCACACAAGAAGCTGGTCATTCAGGTCTAAAAACAGACTGCATTCAGTAAAAAACAGAGCACCCCTGTGCTCCTGGTGTCCACTCTGATGAAGGGGGGAGACCCACAGACAGCCTCCACTGCTCAGACACTCCCCACTCAGGGCTGCAGGGGGTGTGGCCACTCTGGGGACAAGTCAACTCTGTCTGCCGTGGATGCCATCCATCATACCCCACTCCAACCACACTAGAACAACCACCTCAGAATTACAGTGGCTCAGGGCTGGAGCGGTGGCTCAGCGGTTTCGGCGCTTGCCTTGCAAGCAGGAGGAACCGGGTTCAAACCCCAGCACCACGTACACAAATGAGTGTTGGAGCAACTAAGGCCATGTGAAAAACTAAATAAAGTTGTTTCTCTCTTTCTCTCTCTCACTGTCCCTCTTTCTTTAAAAAAAAAAAAAAAAAAAAAAAAATTACTATGGCTCTGTGAACCACCAGGCTCGCCTCAGGACCACAGGCCAGTGTGAACACTCCTAGGTCCTGAGAAGCCTAGGGGTGGGGGTGGATGAGCAGGCTTGGACAGATGTCTCACTGCTAAGGGGCCCTGAGTAAGCCACTCTCTGTTTCTGGGCTTCAGTTACTTCTTTGCAAAGGAGTAAGAAAGTCTCAGCACAGTAGGGAAAACAAATGTCTGAGGGGAGAAAAAGCAGAGGCCAGGAACTGGGTGAACTGCATATGGCCACCAGCCCTCTGTGGTCAGAAGAACCCCTGCCCCAGGAGAGGCTGGCAGACACATCGTCCTCAGAGGATGCCAGCCTCTCTCCTTTCTGTCTTCCTTTTACAAATAGCAACTGAATGCCTGCTATTCGCTCAGCTCTGGGTAAGTTTTGTGTATTCTAGGGGGTGAGGCAGGGTACTGTCTGCAACATGCCTGCTGGGAGAGGCAGACATGAAGCAAATATTTACATAATCCAATGCATAATTATAATTGCAAAAGCACGGGGTCCTGGGAGGACTTCTATCAGAGTCCTAGCTCAACCATGGGTGCAGGGAAGACTTTCCTAAAGAACAGCACTTGAGCTGACAGCCAATGGATGCCAACCAGAGAAGGAGGATGGCAGCTGGAAAGCAGTCACTGCAGAGGGGTTCTCATGCACAGAGGCCCTGAGGCCAAAAGTGCAGGACAGTATGAAGACATACAGAAGGGCAGAGGTGAACAGTGAAGTGGTGAGCACAAGGACCCAGGTTCAAACCCCAGCACCACATACACAACTAAGTGTCAGAAAAATAAAGGCCAGGTAAAAAAATAAAATTGGCTCTCTCTCTTCCTCTCTCTCTCTTAAAAAAAAAAAGGAGCTGCAGTTCAAAAGAAAGAAAGTAAAAATATAACCACAAAATGGTATAAAATATTTGCAAATCTTATGTCTGATAAAAGACTGATACACAAAATCTACACAGAAAATGCTTACAACCTTGCCATTACACTAAGCGAAATAAACCACCTATGAAAAGACAGACACTGTGCGATTTCACCGACACCAGCTATGTGACGTAGCCGAATTCACAGAAACAAAAAGAATGCTGGTTGCCAAGGATCAGGGGAGGAGGGAAATGAGAAGTTGCTTAATGGATATAGAATTTCATATTTGCAAGATGAAAATGCTCTGGAGATTGGATGCACAACAGTATGAATGTATTTAACACTAAAATGCACACAAAATGATTAAAATGATAAATTTTATGTTATGTAGGTTTTAATTTTATTTTATTTTTAAAGAGAGAGAGAATCAATTTTATTTTTTCATCTGGTTTTTCTTTCTCTGACACTTAGTTGTGTATGTGGTGCTGGGGTTTGAACCCGGGTCTTTGCGTGTACCAGGCAAGAACCCTAACTTCTGGGCTACTGCTGCAGACCTTTATGTAGGTTTTTAAATCACAATTTTAAAAGAACTCTAAAAACTCAGCAATAAAAACAAATACAATTAAAAATGAACAAATGTTTGAACATTTCTCTAAAGAAAATATTAAATGGCCAAGAAGCAATAAGCACATAAAAAGATGTTCCACGTCATTAATGATGTTGGGGAAGGTAAGTCAAAACCACAATGAGATACCACTCCACACCTCCTAGGAGACCATAATCAAAAATAGGTGTTAGCAGGGCACAAGTACGCAAGTTCAAACCCCAGCACTTCATACACAATGGAGTCTTGGAGCAATCAAAGCCACATGAAAAACTGAATAAAATTGATTCTCTCCTTTCTCTCTCTCTCTCTCTCTCTCACTGTCCCTCTCTCTTAAAAAAAAAAAATAGATGTTAGTGAGGATGGAAGGAACCCTTATACACTGGGGAGGGAAGGTAAAATTATACAGCTACTTTGAAAAACATTCTGTTGGGTCCTTAAATGGTTAAAGATAGTTACAACATGACCCAGCAATTCCACCCCTAACTATATGCCCAAGAGATTTAAAAACATATGTCCACACAAACTATTTTGCAGGCCTGTAATCCCATTGACTTGGAAGGCTGAGGCAGGAAGACCACACGATTGAGGCCAGCTAGGCAATCTAGCAATACCCTGGCTCAGAATAAAAAAGGCTGGGGATCTAGCTCAGTGGTAGAGTATCCCTGGGTTCGTTCCCCATCACCCCTCACCAAAGGAAAAAAATGCACAAATGCACATTGCAGCATTGTACATAATAGCCAACGAGGAGAAACAGCTCAAGTCCTCATCAGTTACTGGACAAATAAACCAAGTGTGGAATTTCTGTTCAGCCATAAAAGAAATGAAGTACTGGCACATGCTACAACATGAATGAATCTGAGAAAGCGTTAAGCTAAGTGAAGGAAGCCAGTCACAAAGACCAAATAGCATGTGGTTCCATATATAGACAGACATAAAGTAAGTTGGCATTCACTGAGGACGACAGGAAGGGGAAATAGGGAGTGACTTCAAATGGTCATAAAGTTTTTTTTGGAGGGCTGACAAAAATGTTCTAGAATTAGTAATCATTATTGTGCAACTTTGTGAATATATTAAACAACACTGAAATGTACACTTTAAAAAGATGAGAGGTGGGGCTGGAGCGGTGGCTCGGAGGTTACAGTACTTGCCTGGCATACGCAAGGACCCAAGTTCGAATCCCAGCACCACCTACACAACTAAGTGTCTGAGGAATGAAAGTCACATGAAAAACTAAATAAAGATTGCTTCTTTCTTTCTCTCTCTCACTATCCTCTCTTTCTTTAAAAAAAAAAAAAAAAAAGATGAGAGCCAGGGGCTGGAGCGGTGGCTCAGCGGTTACCGTGCTTGCCTGGCATGCACTAGGACCCAAGTTCGAATCCCAGCACCACCTACACAACTAAGTGTTGGAGCAGGGAAGGCCATGTGAAAAACTAAATAAAACTGATTCCCTCTCTCTCTCTTTATCTCCCCCCCCCTTAAAAAGAAAAGAAAAGAAAACAAATGAGAGGCTGGGTGTGGTTCCTTGGAGGAGCTGGTGCATGGCATGTGCACGGCCCTGGGTTCCATCCCCAGCACAGCTAAATAGGTAGATAATTAATTAATAAGAAGAGAAAAGAGAGGTGAATTTTATGGTGTGTGAATTATATCTCAACGAAAATGAGGAGGAGGAGAGAAACCTGGGACCAGAAGAACCGCAAGGCTTAGAGATTGTGTGGGAGAGATTAGGAGAGAGTGGCCTATGAAGTAGCAACATGTTCAGGTGCATGAGTACTTCCAAAGGAGGGGAGGGAAGGCAGCGTTGAAGCTAGCTGCAGCCCAGTGCTGCGGGAGTGAAAGGCAGTCACTGAACGTAGACAGGGATGGGCAAGTCAGCAAGGACAACTCACTTCCTCCCCTGACGGCTCTCAGGGATGGACAGTGACCAACAGCCTCTGACCACAAAAACGGATACTGCAGGGGTCGGGGATTTAGTTCAGAGGCAGAGCGCTTGCCTAACACCCGCAAGGCCCCAAGTTCGGTCCTCAGCCCTGAAAAAAAAAAAGAAAAAAAAATGGATACTGCACAGTGAAACCAGGTGACAAGCAAGCTCAGTGCACCTGAACTTCGGATCCTGACTCCCTCTCCTCCTTCCCAGCAAAAGACCAGGGAGCTGAGGGGTGGCACATACCTGTAATCCCAGCTGTTCAGGAGGCTGAGGCAGGAGGATTGAAAGTTTGAGACCAGCCTGAGCAACTTAGCAAGACCCTGTCTCAAAATAAAAAATGAAAAGGGCTGGGGATGTTGTTCAGTGGTGGAGCACTCCTGGGTTCAAGCTCCAGTACCAGAACCACAAAACAACCACCAAAACAAAACAAAAAGCCACCACACGGAGTTACTGGGGACGGAGGAGCAATGGGATTGTGCATTTCTCTCCTGGTTCCCGCAGGGTGGTGTTTGCAGTAGGGGAGAGGGTGGCAACTGTGCTCCACCATTCTTCAAGCCACCCTCGCATACTGTTCCTCCACCTCTCCGACGCACAGGCACCAACCACAAGTCTATTTTCTGCCCCTGTCTAGAAAAAGGCTGGGAAGCCCAAGAAGGTTCCTCGGTCCAGCTAAGCGAGCCACACCCAGAACACACCCAGAATTCCAGCGCCACACTTAGTGGCTCCCAAGGCGGCTCCAGCAGCTACACAGATCCCGCCGGCCTGTCGGGGCCAATCCTCTTAATCCTCAGAGACAAAGCTTGCTCAGACCAGGAGACCTGCTGGGAATGCGGCAGCCGCGCCCCCACCTGCTGCTGGCTCCCCGGGAAAGGAAGCCGGTGCCCCAGGCCCCATCCTGGAACGCTGTCACACCAAAGCTAGGAGCTGGCCGCGCACGCCCGGCTGGGCTCCTTGTCCCACCGCAGACTCCAACCCTCGCGGTTCCCCAGCTGGGGCTGAGAGTTCAGATTCCTGACCGACGATCTATCTTAAGGAGCTCGCTGGGTCCGGGTCCTCCTCCTGCAGGGAGAACCCGGGATTGCGCAACGGACGCAAGCCTGCGAGGAAGGCCCGCTCAACACCGCCCCTGAGATTCCGGCCTTTGCACAAAGGCGAGAAAAAGAAGTGAAAGGTGTATGTATTAAAAAGAAAAACAAGTACTATTTGAAGATGGTAAGGCAAACTACCTAGATGACACATAATCAACTGAGAAACATAAGAACAAGGCTCAGATATTTTTATATTTGGGCACGGGGCTAGGGAAAGCTACGACAGGGATTGACATAATTAAGACATAAAGAGGTAATTATCAAGTTAATTAATATTCTACTGATTACAAGATCAACATATAATTCAGCAGTTTCTCTGTAGATCTGCAATACTTTTATAAAATTTATTTGGGGAAATGATTATATTACTCATAGAAAACCTATGAGAAGAAAATCAAATATTTTTAAATGACATAAAATAAGTTTTAAATAGAGAGATAAATCCTAGGTGCTTTTTTTTCTTTCTGTTTTTGTACTGGGGATTGAACCCAGGGTCCCTTTACCACTGAGCTATATCCCCATCCCTTTTTATTTTTTATTTTGAGACTCACTAAATTGCTTAGGATCTCTCTAAATTGTTGAGGCTGGCCTCAAACTTGAGATCCTCCCAAGTTACTGGGATTACAGGCACCACAGCACCCAGCTAAAAAAGTTTTAAGGAAGCAAATTTACCCCAAATTAACTCATAGTTGTAATTTAGTTCCAAGGAGGGGGAGGGGGAAAGGAGGAGGAGGAGAAAGAGGGAGGAGGAAAGGAGAGAACAGAGAAGAACATAGGTGTGTGCTTGGTAAATTGACTCTAAATTTCATCTGGA